>BRDA01010859.1:0-10308 GCA_036984385.1 Crenuchus spilurus
AATATTGACATTTGCCATCTCCACATCATTGCATTCAGTTTTTATTCACAATTTGTTTAGTGTCCCAACTTTTTTGGAATCCGGTTTGTATATTCCATTATTACAGGGACTGTTTCCTGACAAATTAACAACACACTCTTCCCTCTGATCAGTGAAAACATTTTCACAACCTGCCTGAAATCTTCTGCATTCTGTCCATTTTTTTTTCTTTGGAGCCACCATGTAGGCTTCGTTAATGTTAGTTTTTTGGGGGGATGAAGAGTGTTTTAGATTGTTTTACATGACCGCAACACCCAATGCTCAAACTAGGAATCTCATTTTTTTACAACCTGCTTAAAAGCAGTCAACTTTGGCCATGCCTGTTCTAAAATGGTACTCAGAAGGACAGATAAAACCTCTGAAATATTTTTACATACATCTGTGGGTCTTTCCACAACTTTTACCCTGGAGTCCTTCTGAAAGCACCATATTGAAACTCGATGACAAAGTTTTTATGGAAGATGATGGTTATTGCTGTGGATGAAAAGGATGGTGAATGGCAGAGGGTATCAGCATATGAAAAGAGAAGGAGTGGTTGTAACCTATACATTTCCATATTGTGAAGAGTAAGATTTTCTTTAGAGTGACTGCAAGAAGACTTGTAGCATACGTTACAGATTGATATATCAGATAAATCTCTGATGTTTTGCAGGTTTTGTTTTGAGAACAGTAGAATTGCCATCAGATTCAGATTTTACGTTATATATTACAGTGGTAATTTGCAGCACAGGTTATTAAGATATAATTGCTAAGTGTATTGCTTGTTTATTTCAGAAATCATTTAAAATAAGGTCAATATAAGAGAATGAACAAAGTCATTTTTTTTATTTTAGTTTCTGAAACAAAAAAAATCTAAAGGAAAATAAATTATGGTCTTCATCAATGCACTTGCTAACAAATGTTTTTCTTGAAAATGTGTCTCTGGGTAAACACGTCAATATACAGAACTCTCTATAATGCACAATCCTTTTACAAAGTATACAGACACTGTGTCTTGTACATACCTGCAACTTTATCAATAAGATCCACTTTAGCCTTCCCACTGAGAAACTGAGCCTTAGTGCAAAAGGGTTGAAGAAGAAGTGTGCTTTCTGAAAAAGACACTATTATCAAATGGCAGCAGCATTTATATATTGTTTTAGAAAAAAAAATATGTTTATTTTTTTTCCATTACATTTTCATTTCAAATTAAAGAACCCTACAAACTGTCCCCATAAAATGACATACAATATGATATATATTCTTAAGCAAATATAAAACTAAATGTGAATGTTCATTATGTCACTACAAGAGATCATATAAAATGTGATCCTTTCAATTGGAGAAATAGTCAGGCAGGGCAATGCTGTACTTACATGATGACATAGAAAAAAAAATTTTTTTGCTTATTTTTGTGATAGAAGTAGGTGGTGTATCACTGTTGCTACAGTGATAGAATATGCCAAAATTATCGATAAAAAATACATTTACAAAAATTCTTCATTTATTTATGCTGAAAAAAATGCATGAGCGTGCAAAAACTGAGTATGTTTGTTCAAGACAATCTTGACTTTATTAATTTCACTGGAACTGGACAACTTTTTAATATGATGGGGTGACACCCCCTAGGCTGCAGCCTATACAACCTATGCAATAATCTAGTCATGAACACATACACTATAACTAAGTAGTTGTAGAGCTAAACAAACTTGCAACCAAATTAAATTGCAAAGGAATTAATTTGCAGATCCTTAATTATTAATAAGGTGCTATTTGAAAGTGAGAAAGAAACCTACCAAGGTTATTGATGAGAGCCTGAATGACACCAACTGCAGCCATGTAAATAGCATCATTTTTAGAGTTGAGATGATTATCCACAATAGCTGGGACAAGGATGAAAACCACTTGGGCCAATTTGTCTCTAAATAATGTGATTATCTTCTGTAAGGCTTGCAAGGCATAGAGGTTAACTTTGCTGTTTGACTCCTGAAGTAGTGATCTGAAAGCATCAAATACCTGTTACAGAAGAGGAGAGACAGAGAGTGAGAAGCTATTTTTCACCTTATCAGTTTAAGTGCTACAATCACATTTATTTTTAATTACCATGCAAACCATTAGCCTGAATTTATTTAGATGTTACTTGATTCATTTAGATTTTTTGGTTAAAAATCACTCTGTAAAATAGCCATACACTGAACTGATTCAACTAAAGAGGAATCATTTTAACCTAAACAAGACAAGTAACACAATGAAACTGAATAAATATATCATAAATCAACACATTTTTCTGGTTAAATTTTTCTGGTTATTGTTGATTGAGTGACATGTAATATCTGCTACTTTGAAGCTCCTGATGTTTATAACTTTATAGCACCAGAATATATATACAGACATAGAAGTGTTTACAGATAAAGAAATGAACTAAAATAAGTTCTAACAAGTTACCGGGAACATGTTGCTCATGACCATATAGGCATTATCCTCACAGTCAGTGACCAGTTGATCAATTCCCTTGATGCGCTCCCTGAAATCTTTTGAACTCAGCAGGGCTTTGAGCTGTTTAATGTACTCTGTCTTATCTGTGATGCTGTGAATGTGTGCTTTGCTGTTGCCTTTACTGAAATATACAACAACAATAAAAACATCACTTTTTATAAGCATAAGCAGAAAAGATAAGCAAACACAAAGGCAATTTTGTTGATAATGTTTCAGAAACTCACCTTACTACAAGCTGAGGCTCACGAGTGAGAGAGGAGGTACGCACCTGTCCATTACCAGAGATTGAGCATCTGCCTCGAGTTGACAAAATGTCATGAGGCATTTCACCCAGTCCCTAAAGTCACATAAATCATATGACTGCTGCGATCATCCTCTATAAAATACTCGTGAATATATATTTTTTTAGAAGAAAAGTTAATTTTTGAAGATAAACTGTCATTAATTTTATATTCAAAACATGCAATGTGACATTTTCAAATGTTGATCAATATAGCTTATAGCTCATGAAAGTGAGAAATCCAGTATCTCAAATTTTGGATTATATCATTGAATATTCACTAATTATTATTTAAATGAGAAGCATAGGGTGACAGGATGACTCTGGAGGTTAGAAGAGGAAGAGAGTAAAGGCAGGGCAGAGGACCAAATGGTGGAAGTTGAGAAAGGAAGAATGTTGTGAGGAATTCAGGGAGGAGAAAGCCTTTGAGTGGTAGTAATGAGCTTCCAGATGACTGGGTAACAGCAGCAACAGTGATTAGACAGATAGGCAGAAAGGTACTGTGTATTTCTTCTGGACAGGCAAAAGACAACAAGGAAACCTGGTGGTGGAATGAGGAAGTGCAGGAGGTTATTCAGAATTGGGATAGAGAGAAGACTGAAGAGAGTAGGCAGGAGTACAAGGAGATGCAGCATAGGGCAAAGAGGGAGGTAGGAAAGACCAAGCAGAAGGCCTATGAGTTCTATGAGAGGTTAGACAGTAAGGAAGAAGAGAAAGAGCGATTCAGGGTGATAAAGGATAGAAATGGGATTGTACTGACAGGTGAGGAGAGGGTGAGGGAAAGATGGAAGGAATATTTTGAAGAGCTGATGAATGAAGAGAAAGACAGGGAAAGAAGGTTGGAAGGTGTAGAAATTGTGGAACAGGAGGTAAAAAAGATTAGTAAGTGAGAAAAGCTTTGAAAAGGATGGAGAATGGAAAGACAGTGGGACCTGATGATATACCGGTTGAGGTGTGGAAAAGTCTTGGTAAGTTGGCATTAGTGTTTTTGACTAGACTTTTAACAAGGGCAATGTACAGAGTTGTGGCTCCTACAGGGGCATAAAGTTGAGCTCTCCACACTCTCTCCACACAATGAAGTTTTGGAAGAGATTTGTGGAAGCTAGGCTTAGACAAGAAGTGACTGTTTGTGAGCAGCAGTATGATTTTATGCCAAGAAAGAGCACCACAGATGCGATTTTTGCTTTGAGACTGCTGATGAAGAAATATACAGAAGGTCAGAAAGAGCAACAATGTGTCTTTGTCGATTTAGAGAAAGCTTATGACAGGGTGTCAGGGGAGGAACTGTGGTGTTGTATGAAGAAGTCTGGAGTGGCTGAAAAGTATGTTAGACTGGTTCAGGACATGTATGAGAACAGCATTACAGTGGTGAGATGTGCTGTAGGAGTGACAGATAGCTTCAAGGTGGAGGTGGGACTGCATCAAGTATCGGCTCTGAGCCCCTTCTTATTTGCTCTGGTGATGGACAGACTAACAGATGAGGTTAGACAGGAATTGCCATGGACTGTGATGTTTGCCGACGACATTGTGATATGTAGTGAGAGCAGGGAACAGGTAGAAGAGAACTTGGAGAGGTGGAGGTATGCTCTCGAAAGGTAAGGAATGAAAGTCAACTGTAGTAAGACAGAATACATGTGTGAATGAGAGAGGAAGGTGTAACAGTCAGGCTACAGGGATCAGTGGTCACAAAGGTGCAGGAGTTCAGGTACTTGGGATCAACTGTTCAAGGAAATGGGGAGTGTGGAAAGGAGGTGAAGAAGAGAGTACAGGCAGGATGGAATGGCTGGAGAAAATTGTCAGGAGTGATGTGTGACAAAAGGGTCTCAGCTAAAGTGAAAGGAAAGATTTATAAGAGAGTAGTGAGACCAGCCTTGTTGTATGGTTTGGAGACAGTGGCACTGACAAAGAGAGAGGAAGCAGAGCTGGAGGTGGCAGAGTTTAAGATGTTGAGGTTCTCTTTGGGAGTGACCAGGATTGACAGGATTAGGAATGAGAACATCAGAGGGAAAGCACAGGTTGGAAAATTGGGAGAAACGTTTGAGAGGGCAGACTGAGATGGTTTGGACATGTACAGAGGAGGGACAGTGGATATATTGGTAGGAGAGTGTTGGAGATGGAGCTGCCAGGCAGCAGGAGGACAGGAGGCCAAAGAGGAGATATATGGATGTGGGCAATGTAGATATGAAGGGAGTTCGTGTGAGAGCAGAAGATGCATAGGACAGAGTGAGGTGGAGGAGATTGACTCGCTGTGGTGACCCCTGATAAAGGGAGAGGCCGAAAGGAGAATTATTTAAATGGCATAAATACTGTGTAGCTCTCAGTCTAGTTCAACACACACAAACATAATCATGACTACTGACTTGACCTGCACAAGCAAAATGGATGACTGCAGAATTGAGAGAACTGTTAAGAACAGTTGATTCAAGAACTTGGGAGAGCTATGCAAGGAGTGCAGTAAGGCTAATGTCAGTACATTAAGAGCCATAATGTAGAGATGTCTCCAGGAAAGGGTCTACAACAACTACATTCCTATCAAGTCACTCCTGAACCAGACACAGATGAATCAGAAGCGTCTTACCCGGGCTAAGGAGAAAAACAACTGAACAGTTGCTTAGTGTTCCAAGATCCTCTTTTCAGAAGAAAGTAAATTTTGCAGACTTTTTTGGAAATCAAAGTCCTAGAGTCTGGAGGAAGAGTGGAGAGGCACAGAATCCATGGTGTCTGAAATCCAGTGTGAAGTTTCTGCAGTCTGTGATTGTTTGGATGCTGGGGATGTTCCCTGTATTTTAAGGCCAAAGTCAATGTAGCCATACCACAATTTTAGAGCACTTCAGGCTTCTAACTGCTAACAAGCTTTATGCAGATGCTGATTTTTTTTTCTAGCAGATATTAGCACCTGCCCACAACTGCTGAAGCTACTACTATAAGGTTTCCTTACAATGATATTACTGTGCATCTATAGCCAGGCAACTGTCCGAACCTGAATCAAGAAGAAAATGAGAAACAACTGATCCAGCAATACAGACCAGTTAAAATTCACAATCAAAGCAACCTGGGCTTCAATAACATGTCAAGCTCCAAGTTCATTGCCTCCAGACCACATAGGACTGATGAAGTAATCTGTGGCAAAGAAGCTCCAACCAGGTACTGAGAGAATAAATGAACATAGCTGTTAGAAGTTGGACTTTTTTTAAATAGTATAACCTTTTCTGTTTGATGTGATTAAATATTCTTATAATTTGAGACACTGGATTTCAGATTTGCATGAGATACAGAGCCCTCCATAATTATTGACACCCCTAGTTAAAAGGTGTTAAAAGCCTTAAAAAAAATTTTTTATTGCAGAAGCATAATCTCACACTGAAAAAAATTGTAGAAAAAAAGCAACCTTCAACTCAAGTGAAAAAAATAATAATAAAGGAAAAATCGTGACTAATACATAATTATTTCCCATAAAATGACGTGTTCCACAATTATTGGCACCCTTAACAATTTCTTAGAAATAAATGTATTTGAACAATTTATGTCATTTCTACTGTAATTTATAAAGTAGATCAAAGTATCTAGGAACCTTTAAATAGTAATTCATCACTTTCTGTTTCCCTGGGGTTTAAATATGGCATTACACAGAGGCCTATTTCTCTTACTCACTCTAAAACATGAGAAAGACAAGAGAACACACTATTCAAGTAAGGCAGATTTGTATTGACCTTCATATATCAGGCAATGGCTACAAGAAAATAGCCACTCACCTGCAGATGCCCTTATCTACAGTCAGAGCAATAATCAAAACGTTGAAAACATCTGGAACTGTGACAAACAAGCCTGGAAGAAGACGCAAACCACCACGCACAGTCAGAAGGATGGTAAGAGGAGTAAAAAGTTATCAAAAGCTCACTGTAAGTGAATTGAATTAAGTGGTAGTATCTTGGGGTTACAAGGTCTCCCAAACAACCATCAGGTGCTATCTACATGCCAACAATCTGTTTGGGAGGCATGCACAAAGAAAGCCTTTTCTGAGTTATACTCATAAGTGGAAATGGGTGGAGTTTGCCAAGCGGTACTGGGATTTTAACTGGGACCATGTGCTTTGGTCAGATGAGACCAAGATAGAGCTTTTTGGCAACAAACACTCCAAGGATGAGTACGCAGAAAAACACCTCATGCCCACTATTAAGTATGGGGGAGGATGCTGTGGGCCTGTTTCTCCTCCAAAGGACCTGGGAACCTTGTAACGATACATGGGATCATGAACTCTTTGAAATATCAGGACATTTTGAATCAAAATCTGGTGGCCTCTGCCTGAAAGCTGAAGATGGGTCATCACTGGGTCTTTCAGCAAGACAATGACCCTAAACATGTGGCCAAATCTACTCAAAAATGGTTCACAAGGCACAAAATCAAGCTCCTCTTATGGTCATCTCAGTCCCCAGACCTCAACCCAATAGAAAACCTGTGGGGAGAGTGCATAGGAGAAGACCCAGGACTCTGGACGATTTAAAAAGGTTGTGCAAAGAGGAATGGTCGAAGATACCTCTTTCTGTATTCTCCCATCTTGTGAAGAGTAACAGGAGAAGATTAAGTGCTGTCTTGTTGGCAAAGGGAGGTTGTACAAAGTACTAACACCAGGGGTGCCAATAATTGTGGCACACATGATTTCATTCAAAAACAATTTTTCGTAATGTGTGATTTTTTCCCCACCAAATATAGGCACCTGAATTAAAGCTTAGATTTTTCTCTTTTTTGCATTGTTGTCCTACATTCTTTTTTTTAAAAGAATTTATTAGATGCCAAAGAACACTTCTTAACCAGGGGTGCCAATAATTATGGAGGGTGCAGTATAAGCCATAGTGATTCTTACTCTGACAGATGCTTGATAACTGTAGTCCACTGATTCTACAGTTTGTGCCAGGGATAACATTATCAATAGTGTGTGGTAAGCTGTGGATGGCATATGTGGAATGCACTTTCATTGTTTTTTTATTTTATTCAAGTTTAACTCATCAGTCTCATTAGAGTGTTCTCAGTTTGACTCTTACTGAGTCTTAAGAAGTGTCAAGAAAGTGATTTTGGTTAATAGCTAACTACTACAGAGAATTAATGAGTTATCCTAGCATAAAATTATTTTGTATAATACAACACAACATACAGTCTAGAGGTTTTACCCAGTTTAAAATACTCATGCCTTTAGTAATTTGCATTCTGTCATCTATTCAGTCATTCTATTTACAGGCTATTTAAAAGGCTGGGGAATAGTATAACAAGCTTAACCAACCTTGTGTGGACTGTGTGCGAAAAAATTTAGCCAGTCACGTCAAACAGTCAGTGATTGTAACACCTTGAAAGCTTAGAAATATATTCTAACAAATTTTAAGATGCTTATAATTATGTTTTGTATATTTAGCTATATGTGCTACATCACTCAAAAAATATTGTATTCATGTTAATTACTATAATACATGCACTTTGCCATCTACATCTCTGTTAAAACAAAGTTTGAAAAGTTGAATGGAACCACACATAATCTAGTCTTGCATTTGTTAAATAAAGCATATTTTTGTGTATTATTTGACATTTCTGTTGACAATTTTTGGTTAAATTGATCCATCATCCCACCAGACAGCACATTTAAAAGTCACATCTGAACATATGAACTCTGGCCATATTAAAACAAGATGTGATTTGTATGATTGTGCATTCAAATAAAGTGCTATACAGTCACCTTAGTTTTCAGTGTGAGAACAGTGTCTCTGGTGGTCACCAGGTCTTTTTCAGGGATGTACTTGGCAATCATTTTTTCAAAGTCACAGTGAAATGACAAGTATAGCAACATCTGACGGCCAAAGTATCTGAGAGAGAAAACAATGACAAAATGTTAGTTCAGCTCAGAGATCAATGGCTCGAGCTTGCAGTCAATCAAATCATGTAACTGATGACACATTTTTACACTTTTAAGTTTGCACAAAGACATGAGAATGACATTGGTATACAATTGTATACACAATTGGTAAATGATTAATTACACTTTTCTCATCTGAGAACCAGAGAGCAGAGCAGAGAAATCTGGAGAGATCTGGCAACCCAACCTTTGCTCTGGGCTCGTGGCCAAGTTTCTTGTTTCTTGTGTTTGAATTTACTTTTCCTGCTGTTTATATCTTAATACTATCTCCGTTTGGCATATTGTATTATTTTACACATATGAATAATTTTTAGATTGTTTTACAGACTCTTTTACAGGTTTTATCAGGTTTTAGCTACTGAAGGTGGAGTAGCTGTTTGCTATCTCAGCACAGCTCGTTTGGTGTAAGTTTTAATCAGCACACGTTTTATTATGGCTGGAGCTGAGCTTTTTGTGTGTTCAGAGTGTGGCATGTATAGTTTAAACCCCATGTCCACCATTAGTATAAGTATTAATGCTAATGACTGTTTTTGTGCTAAGTGTGAGCCAGTTAGCCCTCTGGTGGAACAGGTGGATCAGTTGGAGCCACGCATCCGGGGTTTATTACGGGATAGAGAGCAAGGATTAGTACCCCCAGCTGCCTTAGGGAGAGTTGGCACCCCCTCATCTCCGGCATTAGAGCCCTCACAGCGGTGCGAATGGGTGATGTCTCTGCAGCATAGTCGGAAAGCTAAGGCTAAAGCTAGCCCCCCTGAACACCACTCTCCACCCATTTACGTGTCAAACAGGTTTGCCCCACTCAGTGAAACATCTGCTGTGAAGCCTGTTAAAAGTACTCTGGTTATAGGAGACTCCATTGTCAGACACGTGAAAATAGCTCCTTAGAGGCGCCAGCAGTACTAGTTACATCTATAATGGGTGCCAGGGCCTCGGACATTAGTGGCATCCTTAGAATTATGAATAAGAGATATTCCAGGATAGTCATACACGTAGGTGCGAACAACATTCATCTGTGGCAGTCGGAAGTAACTAAGCATAGCATTATAAAGGTGTTAAAGCTTGCCCAGACTACAGTCATGGCCAGAAGTTTTGACAATGATACAAATATTATATTTTCACATGATCTGCTGCCCTCTGGTTTTTATGTGTGTTTGTCAGATGTTTTTATCACATACAGAAATATAATTGCAATCATATTATGAGTAACAAAAGCTTTTATTGACAGTTAGAATGAGTTAATGCAGCAAGTCAAAATTTGCAGTTTTGACCCTTCTTCTTCAGGACCTCTGCAATTCTCCCTGGCATGCTCTCAATCTCAAACTTCTGGACCAAATCCTGACTGATAGCAGTCCATTCTTGCACAATCAATGCTTGCATTTTGTCAGAATTTGTAGGTTTTTGTTTGTCTCTTGATGATTGACCACAAGTTCTCAATGGGATTAAGATTTGGGGAGTTTCCAGGCCATGGACCCAAAATCTCTGTTTTGATCCCTGAGCCATTTAGTTATCACCTTTGCTTTATGGCATTGTTGATCACCAAACTGCTCTTGGACGGTTGGGAGAAGTTGCTCTCGGAGGACATTCTGGTACCATTCTTTATTCATGGCTGTGTTTT
>BRDA01010859.1:10408-20746 GCA_036984385.1 Crenuchus spilurus
AGAGAGAGATCGGTGTTGTGTGTGTGTGTGTGTGTGTGTGTGTGAGAGAGAGAGAGAGAGAGAGAGAGAGAGAGATCGGTGTTTGTGTGTGTGTGTGAGAGAGAGAGAGATCGGTGTTTGTGTGTGAGAGAGAGAGAGAGAGAGAGATTGGTGCTGTGTGTGTGTGTGTGTGTGTGTATGTGTGTGTGTGTGTGTGAGAGAGAGAGTGAGAGAGAGAGATCGGTGTTGTGTTACTGCAATATAACAAGTATACAGATGTATAGAACGTGAACATTAGATGTAAATAAGAGCGTTGATTATCACCAAGCTTTCCAAACACTAAAAATATTTTAAACCGCGTCTGGATACGTAATCTGCATAGTGCGCTCGTGCATGTGAACCGAAATAGCGTCTCCTAAGGTCTGAAATGAGTATCCAGCTCATCTCCAATTTAAACCATTATCAACACTCCAAATGCAGCAAGCATGTCAGTTTGAAAGACACTGTTTTCTTTGTATTGTACTGGTCAGCTACATCTCATAGCAGTTCTGTTAAATGGCCTTCCACTCGACGCTATTGCAGAGTTAATAGAATAGCTTAGCCAACTCGGGTTATTACAAGATAGTGTTGTTCGATTGCTTCTGTCTGGTTCACCAAACTGACCAATCGTAAATGTAGACATGTTAAATACATAAATAAAGTAAAAACATTTATTATTAGTATATACACTTTTTCATGAAAAAATGTATATCTATTTATTTATTTAATTATACTTTTGTCATGTTTGGTCCTCCATTTATTTATTTATTTAATTATTTATTTATTTATTCATTTATTTATCTATCAATTAATTAATTTATACTTTTGTCATTTTTGGTCCTCCATTTATTTATTTATTTATTTATAGTTTTGTCATTTTTGGTCCTCCATAGGATAGCACTGTGTAGGCCGTAGGTTGGGTGGCGAGGATGGATGATAGGCTGATGTCTATATTTTTAATGCCATGCGATCTACCCACACTACACTACCTTTGCGATTGACCGGTGCGAGAACGGAGCCTTATGTATCATGCATGTAATACCTCTTGCATCACTGGCAAAATTGGCTAGTATGTTTTTTTTAATTGTTAATTAATAGAACCCTGTTTACATTATAGAAAGGTTGTAGATCCAGGGGTGCACGGACATAGGGATTTATAGGGAACTGAGATGCTGGGGCTGTCATATCGCTGTTCAAGCGATCACTCAGGTTTGCTGACTGTGAGCAGAGGCATGCCAGTGTCTTGGGGAGCTCCCATGCCTGTTTACCTTCTGGCTCTTTCCTTTAAGGTAGGCTGTTCTAGATAGTTCAGCCAGAGTCAATAGCCACACTCTGATATGTCTCATAATCCCTGTGCTCTATACATCCAAACAGAACTAATTCCATTTTTGTCTTTTTCCAAGTGAGTGATTGCCCACTGGTCTGGTCCAAGGCTGATGGAAGACTGATTACTATTCTCTGCATGATGCTTCCCTGGATCAGCTGCCCACCAACAACCAACTACTGTGGTCTGCTCCAGATGCCCTACTCTACTGCCCACATTGGAGTTCATATGGACTTTGATGGCTGTTATCATTATTACCATCATCATCATCATTTCTTTTTTTCACTACTGTCACCATATCAGTTCACCTGAACATTACAACCTCATGTGAATATGATTTATCACAAACTTATATTTAGTAGACCAGAGGAGGATGGGTCCCCCATCTGAGTCTGGTTCCTCCCAAGGTTTCTTCCTCCAGCTCTGAGGGAGTTTTTCCTTGCCACAGTCTTCGTTGGCTTGCTCACTGGGGATTAGGGATTAATGATTTGGTGTTTGTTATTAATAACCCTGTAAAGCTGCTTTGTGACATCAGTTGTAAAAAGCACTTTATAAATAAATTCGATTTGACACTAATTTTGTGCTATTGACTCTGATTATCGATTAACCAACTCTAATGATTACTGATTTAACTCTAAAAATGAATGAACACTAAAAGCTCCCTTTTAGGAGGCCTTCAGGAGACATTTGGCAAAGCACTGATCTCTCAAGAACTTGAGCTATTTTCATTAAGGAACCCAAAATTGAGAATTAGTGCATGATGGAACCCAGTGATGTAGGTTCAAGCTTCAAGGCTTAAAATGATGCCTCCAGTACTGTTTAATGGGAACATATTATGAGGCACTTAAAATGTATATTTACATTCTTTTATGTTATTCCCCATTGGATAGTCAAGATACCTTTAGTTTTTGCAGAGAATGTTTTACTGATGTGTTCTGGCATGTAAACTGTAGGTTTGAGAAAGGTGCTATACAACACATTCTTCTTCTTCTTCTTCTTATTATTATTATTATTATTATTAATCCCAAATTTCTACATTTTATAAATGTTAATATACATTATCTCACAAGAAACGAGTACACCCCTCACATTTCTGCAAATATTTGATTGTATCTTTTCATGGGACAACACTATAGAAATAAAACCTGGATACAACTTAGTCAGTTTACAGCTTGTATAGCAGTATAGATTTAATGTCTTCTGAACATAACTCAACATACAGTCATTAATGTCCAAATAGCTGCAACACAAGTGAGCACACCTCACAGTGATAATGCCCAAATTGTACCCAATTGTGTTGTTCTCCCTTACTGTTGTCATGTGACTCAATAGAGGTACAAGTATCCAGGTGTAAATGCAGAGCTGGGCTGTTAAATTTGAAGCTTTGGGTACAATTTTCTCATACTTGTCACTGGATAATCAACGTGGCACCTCATGGCAAAGAGCTCTCTGATAATGTGAGAAATAGAATTGTTGCTCTCCATGATGAGATCCAAAGATGGTCTAGACTATAAGAAGATTACTAATACACTGAAACTGAGCTACAGCACGGTGGCCAAAGTCATACAGCAGTTTTCCAGGATGGGTTCCACTCAGAACAGGCCTCACCAGAGTCAACCAAAGAAGCTGAATCCATGTGTTCAGCATCATATCCAAAGGTTTGCTTAAAAAATACACACGAGTGCTGCCAGCATTGCTGTAGAGGTTTAAGAAGTGGGAGGTCAACTTGTCTGTGCTCAGACTATACTACATACACTACATTAACTCAGTCAGCATGGCCATTGTCCCAGAAAGAAGCCTCTTCTGAACCTGACACACAAGAAAGCCCACAAACAGTCTGCTAAAGACAAGCAGACCATAAGGAATTAAGGATTCAAGGAAACTTTGTCATTCGCATCTCATGTTGTACATGAGGTGGAATCCAATGTACAATCCCAAGGTGGCATCTGGAGGTGTAGATGTCTGTGGTGGTGGAGAGGCTGACTCCAACAGTCCTCTGTGCAGCTTACACCACCCTCTGCAGAGATTTCCTGTGTGCAGCAGAGCAGCTTCTATGCGATGTGGTGATGCTGGAGCACAAGACGCTCTCCACCACACATCTGTAGAAGGAGCTGAGGACTGAGCTTCCGAGACCAGCTCGCCTCAGCTGTCTGAGGAAGTAGAGCTGCTGATGTGCCTTCTTGACCAGACTGGAAGCGTTTTTGCTCCAGGTGAGGTTGTCATTCAGGTGTACACCCAAGTACCTGTAGCTGGAGACCACTTCCACACCACAAAGCACACCTCTGCATTTAGCCACGGTTTCTGGTTCAGGTAGCAGGTCACAGTGATGTCCTCTGCACACTTGCTGATGTACCTGAGGACAGCAGATGTATAATCCTCCAGGTCCAGCTCCCCCTCACACTCAGCAACCTCCCTGAAAACCTGCCAGTCTGTGCAGCTGAAGATGTCCTGCAGCACAGCGTCCCCCTCAGTGGGCCACACAGTAATGGTCTACTGTGTGGGTCTGGAGCGTCGCAGTCGGGGGTGGTATGCAGGGACCAGCAAAAGGGAGATGTGGTCAGAGAGCCCGAGGTGGGGACAGGGCATGGCTCTGTATGCATCTTTAATGTTGGTGTACACATGGTCGAGTGTGTTATTCCCCCATGTTAGAATGTGCTAGTAAACCGAGTTTGTCAGGTCTACGTGGGTGAAATCCCTCACCACCACATAAAATGCCTCCGGATGCTTGTTCTGAAACGAGCTGATGTTGTCATAGAGCTCCTTCAGTGCATTGTTAGCATTAGCATATGGTGCTATGTACATAGCAATGACAAACAGCCATGAGCTCGCAAGGCACATAGTGTGCCCGACACTTTACAGTCAACTGTTCCGTCGCCTCAGAGCAGTGGCTGTTTACGAACACAGTTCTTACACCAACTTTTACTAATGTAGCCCCCTCTGGTTTTCCCAGACTGCTGGTTATGGTCTGCTTAAAAGAGCTGCTGGCCAGCGAGCTGGAAGGCTGAGTCTGGCATGCTGTGATTTAGCCATGTTTCTGTGAGACAAATCACAGCACAGTTCTTCATCTCCTCAGAAACACTCAACCTCAGCCACAGAACGTCCAGCTTGTTTTCCAGAGAGCAGACATTGTAGAGGAAAAGAGATGGAATTGGGGGACGGTTAGTATTAGCCTTTAGCCTGGCTAGCACACCACCGTGTTTTCCTCTCTTCTGCCACCGCTCGCAATGCCTCCTCTTTTGGGAAGTCATGGCCTAGTGGTAAGGATGTGGTCTTGTGATTGGAAGGTCAATCCCCAAACAGAACATGATTGAAGTACTATGGAGTAGAGCTGGGCGATATGGCCAAAAAATGTATCACAATATTTTTTTCTATACTGATCGATCTCGATAATTATCACGATATTACATTTTTGTTAATAAACTTCAGAGCAGAAAAGTGAGAGCAGGCAGACGCTGTCACGGTCTTGTCCCTGCCCATCCAGCTCAGCTTTTCTGACTTTTCCCTTCACTCTCTCCGTCTCTCGGTCTGACTGACTCACTTGCTCCCTCATCTGCGCGTCACCCTCAGCACACACACACATACTCGTTCCTCATTGGGTCATTCAGTTTGCTCACATCAGCATTGCCTACAATTCCCATCAGTCCCTTCTCCTGGCTTACCTCTAGGTATCCTGCCCTGTAATTCACTACACTTCCCAGAACCTTCTTTGTCTGCTTCATCTCTACTTCCTGTTTTCTCACACCGGCAACTCATTAGCATCATTAGCCACTCCATTTAAGCTCTCTCATCCCTTCTCTCTTTGCTCGTTTATTGTCATGCTCTGCACGCTTCATGCTGAGCCCCACCTTACTTCCAGGTTAGGTGTATTATCCTTCCCTTTACTTGATTCTTTTTGGCTATCTTCTGGACTAGGCTTACTAGGGTAGCTTATGCTTTCTTGGCTGGCTTCCTTCATTATCTTATCTTGTTGGCCTCGCTTGTTGGCTTCCTTTATTAGCCTCTCTTGTTGGCTTCTCTATTAGCTTCCCTTGTTTGGCTTCCCTTGTTAGCTTTCCTTGTTTGGATTCCCTTGTTAGCTTCCCTGGATGTTTACATCTTTCCTTGTTCATCTTAATTTTTGCCTAATAAAGACTATTTATGTTTTACCTGCGCTCATCTTTATTTGTGCTCGAGCCCAGTGTGACAGACGCGCATGCAAAGCAGCGAGAAGCACGCAGTGTGACTTGTGCTGCTGTATTAAGATGCAGTTCTTGTCTCTCAGCTCTAGAAAGTGACATTGTTTGCTTGTTTCTCTGCTCATATCACAGCTGTTTATGCTCGTTTCTCTTGTGCTGCGTGATTATGGTGTAACCGTTGGCAGTGCTGGTGAGGAGGATTTAACGGGCAGCAGTATCACACAACTGAGGAGACTCTCTAAATTCAGTTCTCAAGAACACAAGCACACACAAACTCTCAGCTGCTCTCCTGTAGTGATGTGTCGTTCGCGAACGATCCGGCTCTAGGAGCCGGCTCTTTGAAGTGAACGATTGGAACCAGCTTTCAGTATCTCACTCACAGTGAGTTCTTCATCTCTAGTGGCTCAAAACTTGTATTGTTCACATAGTTTTATACTTTAATTTAATAGCACTGTAAGTGATACTTGTGTTATGATGCATTTTTGTTATGAAGGTGCTTTAATACTTTTTCGTACTGTGGTGGGTATTTGTATTTAATACGGTGAGTTCTCCATCTCTAGTAGTTCAAAACTGGTGTTGTTCACATGGTCTTTTTTATCCTTCATAGTTTTATACTTTAGTTTAAAATCACTGTATTTGATATTTGTATTGTGGCAGCTTTTTTGTTATGAAGCTGCTTTAATACTTTTTCGTATTGTGGTGGGTGATTGTATTTATAACTGTTTAATTTATTTTATGTTATTTTTGTGGAAGTGGTGCTTGTGATAATTGTGATAATTTAATAATTGGTTATAATAAAATTATTTATAAAGCATTGTTATGCAGCATTTTTACTCATCACACGTGCTTAACAATGTCAATAATGAAACAAAATGTTATAAAATTAGGTTTAAGCTATTAATTAATTAATAAAGTAAAAAATATATATGGGGAGCCGTTTGGTAGCCGAAAGAGCTGGCTTTCCACAGTAAGAAGAGCCATTAGAGCCGCATCTCAAAATAGAGCCGAAAATCCCATCACTACTCTCCTGTCTCTCTCCTTCTCTCCCCAACTGCATGCAGTTCTGTTTGTAGACCCGCCTCCACAGTGCAGCCATTGAACGGGATGTTCCCGTGATGCGGTAATCTGGGGAGAGGGGTGGAGCCGCCGCCGACATGAGCACTGCTCCCCAGACTGCTCCCCAGGTGCTGGTGGATAAGGGCTGCTCACCGCTTAGGGCACAAATTGTCACAGCCTAGTGTGTTCACTAGTGTGTGTGTTTCACTGCACAAATGGATTAAATGCGGAGGTCAAATTCCGTTGTGTGAAAATCACATTGGCAAAAAGGTGAATCTTGAGAAGGTGACGGGAGAAGCCATAGTCTGCACAGCGCAGCCTCAACATTATTGTCCACAGTTGCTGCATCCGTGATTAAACTATGCTTTATCTTAAAGAGCATCTGGCAGGTTGTTTTTTATAATGTTATTGGATTCCCCATATAAAAAAACTACAATCTGTATATATACCAAAAATCTGAAAAAATATCTTCCAGTTGAAAGTGGATGTTTCATGACTAAATATACTAGTGCTGTTAAAAATGCGCGGTTTTTGGGTCACATGAGTCAGGACGTAGCTGGAGGTACTGTACACAAATCCAGGGCACAGCTGCTAGGTCACTGTGTCAGCCTTGTTGCATTGTATATCACACTCCTAGAACTGGTAAATACTTGTGTTGCTGGAGGTTGTACTAACTCCAACCTGTCTGGCGAATGTGTACATTGATTTCCCTGACAGAAATGCCAGACATTTAGGGCATGGGTACGTTTTGTTCAAGTAAAAAGACAAGACTTCACTGCAAAGAGTGTCACAGCCCACTCAGTCCTATGTAGTGCACACTTCTTAGAAAGTGACTATAATGTTGGTGACTTGATATGGCATAGCATGGGTTTTAGAACTAGAATTCCCAAACTGACGAAAATGTTCGAAGCTCTGTGCCCCTGCATTGAATGCTGGAGCGATTAACCAGCCTTTGTCTCCTGTGCTGCTTTCTTTGTCTTGCAAATAAGCCCATCTGCAAACACTCGGTCTCACAGAGAGTCTCACTCAGTTTCAGAGAGAGCAAGTTCTCTTTCCACAAAGGAAAACAATATTTATATAAAATAATAGAGCAGGAATCATTCTACAGGCTTACACGCACATATACACACACAAACACGAGCTGAATCACGGCGATCGACTGAGTGCGCGCCCGAGGCTGTAACGAGCCCAGTGGCAAAACTCTCCCTACGACATGCACCCTACACCCTACAGACTCTCATTTACATCACATTACCTCTTTAATGGGTCACAAGAAGGGTTTTTTTCCTGAAAACCCCAAGTTTGTATTGGTATTTGGCCTCGGCCGCTCAGCTCGTTACAGCCTTGGGTGCGTACTCAGTCGATCGCCTTGATTCAGCTCGTGTTTGTGTGTGTCTAGCTTGACTGTTGATGCACTAATAATTAGTCTGCAGTTAATATCTTCACCATATCTACCGCTGTATTACTACTTCTAGATGTACATGTACACTGTACATGTCCCCAATAAGATGTCCCAGTATTTTTATTCTTGTAGAAATAAAGTGTTAAACGATACTTGTCTCGTGCCATTCAGCCTGTCATAATCTACTACAGGATGATCTTGTGTTCTCACTGGCTCAAAGTTATAAGGCTGTGGGCCTTCAAAACTAAAGCTCAGGTCAAATTCCTGCTCTGTTTCTTCTGATCTATGCATTCCTGGCATTGTGTAAACAAGGAGTGAGGCAGGGCTACCTTGCCTTGTTTCCCTCCAGCTACGCCACTTCCACTATTTATGGCTCCTCAGTGCATATTGGATGAGCGTGGCCAGCAGCCGTGAAAAAACATCTCAAAATCATCTTATTTATGTAATGTTAACAGTTTTAACATCAGAACTGCATTTTATAGCCTTATTTCATCATAAAACCGCAATCTTACTTTTAACCTGCCAGATGCTCTTTAAGAAGCTTGGTTCAGCTGTAACTCGTAAGATTAAGATTAAGATTCATACACCTGAGGCGTGTGAATTCAGGTTCAGAACAGACACAAAAACCACTCAAAGCTGGGCGCTGTATAACCATGTGCCACCATCTTGGAGTTGTAAAATAAATTTTTTAAAAATGCTGTGGCCGAGATGGTGTCCACAGCATGTGTGGCATTGCCCTGCTGAGGAGTACAGTTAAGCATGGTGGTGGTAGCATCATGGTCTGGGGCTGCATAAGTGCTGCTGGCACTGGGAAGCTGCTGTTCATTGAGGGAAACATGAAGTCCAAACATGTACTGTGACATTTTGAAGTTGAGAATGATCCCTCCTTTCAGAAACTGGGCCACACAATAACCACCCCAAACACACCTCCAATTTAATCACTGCCTTTCTGAGAAAGTGGAAAGTGATGGTGACCTCAACCCAACTTAAATCTCAAGTGGAAGGTGGAGGAGTGTAAAATGTCTGACATCCACCAGCTCTGTGATGTCATTGTGGAGGAGTCCCATGAAAAGGTAAAAGATATGTGTAGAAATGTGAGGGGTGTATTTACTTATGTGAGTTACCATATTGGCTAAACAAGAGAAAAAAGCTAAATGGAGGAAATGTTTCTACATTAGTATAATTACACTACAGTATAATTATTGTTCAAAAACATAAAAAGCTTAGTAATTGTTTTATTTCATATACAATTTTGATATACATATACAATTTATTACAATACAATTATAAACTGGACATCAAAAGGTATTTAGGTATTTTTGACTCAATAAATGTTGATTCAATTATATACTAAAATTCTCTGTTTAAACTCAACTTTGTCAGAATTTATGCTGCATTCAGGATATAACTTAATTCCAGATATGTAACTTACCTTGTTATTTGAGAATCCTGTAAAGCTGTTCATTATTTTGGAACTATGTAATTTTTTTAAGTTTGTATCTTACTATAAATGATCTGAAAAATACTCATTTGATTGCAAGAGTGAATGAAATTTTCTGCACTTCAGCTGTAGATTTTAAACAGTTTTCAGAAATTACAAATACATTTTTGACATAATCTCCCTGCTTTTCAATACACTCTGTCCATCTTTCAACAAGCTATCATATCCCTTCATTAAAAATGCTTTTGGCTGAGCTGCAAGCCATGACTGCATCACTGTCTTCAATACTGCAAGATGATAGTATTTGCACACATGTAAGATGATAAAAAAGATGGATACCACCCAACCCTATCTTCCTAACCTCATGTTCAAGCACATGTTCTACTTTGAGTACTTCTGCAATACAAAACGTATTGGTGCATGCACAGTAATCTGTCCCTAGAAAACATAAAAAGAGTCGAGGTAATGATAGTGCAAACCTGGTTTCTTGGGAAGGGTCCTGTGCTAATTTGGATACAGCGGGCAAGATGCGGTCAGTCACATCTTTCGTTCCAGACAATAAGCGTCCAGCACCAATCTTCTCTACTAAAGTAGCCAAGTGTTGAGAAGTGCACTTTCTTACTACTGCATTCAAGTGCCTTTGACAGAAATAGAAAAGAGATCATTTAATTGTAGCATTTACAAAATAATGTACACCTGATTAAGACATTCATTTAAATTCCATAATACTTTCTGTATTACAAAACTTACTACACACTTCATTAGGATATTTATGCAATGATCTATATTACTGGATAGGACACACGTGACTTTTGAACGTGCCGGCAAGGCAGTGGCGGATGCTGGTCTTTCAAGGAGGGGAAGCTCAATTTCGGGCTACATCATAAAATGTGTCGGTTTATTTATACGTAAATTCTACCCT
>BRDA01010862.1:0-45663 GCA_036984385.1 Crenuchus spilurus
AACATTGATTTTCACAGGTGTTCAAATACTTATTTGCAGCAGTAACACACAAATAAATTATTAAAAAATCATAAATTGTGATTTCCGGATTTTTTTTTTTTACATTATGTCTCTCACAGTGGACATGCACCTAAGATGAACATTTCAGACCCCTCCATGATTTCTAAGTGGGAGAACTTGCAAATTCCCAGGGTGTTCAAATACTTATTTTCCTCACTGTAAGTACTTGCCTGCTATATTTTTTATGTTTACATCAAATAAATGGAGTTGTACAAAAATTAAATTGAAGATGAACTGAAAACAAATAAGATTGTCTTTATTTTAAACTTTAACGCAATATATAAACAAAATTGTATTTGCCACTCCTGAAGGGTCACTAATCCTTTGTAAACTGACCGCAGTATAACACCTGATGTGATCGGTCATTTGTATTCTTATTTTTGAGATTTCTAATTTTTTAGACAAAAAAAATCCTACGTGGAGATATCTTTCTTACTTTCTAGCTCCGTCATTGATGTGTACTGGAAAATGTGATGGATTTGTAAGTAGATGGAGTGTGGTCTGGAAAAATATGGACAGTGTTTTTTTTCTTCTTGATTTTAAATATAACAATAGTTTTAATTTAAGCATCCATGTGTCATTGTTTTTGGTGTGCAGCAGTGCATTGTTCCATTCTTACTTCATGCACAAGTGCCCACAATATCTGGAGTTGATTCTAGATGCAGCATTTGCACCTGGACTTGGTTGCTTTTGTCTTGAGTGAGTAAAACAGAGTATCCTGAGGTTGAGGATCTCAGACACACTCAAAACATTAGAGCCCAGTTTCATAAACAAGGATTAAACCTACTCCTGGAATTTTTTTCTTTTCCATGGAACGGAAAGCAGTTTATGATTTGGTTTGTCCATGAAAGCAGCCCAAGGTACATCAAAAAGAAGTGGTTGTAGATGATTAAGAAGCAAGAACAAATAAGAGTGCCTAGAAATATCAAATAACCAGGCAGACTATGGAAAATCAACGTAATTTACCAACGGTTACCATACACTGCTCTCTTCCATAGTGAAGTGTTTATCACTACTGAATTATTATCCAATTAATGTGAAGAATATAAAGGTCAAGTTACACAAAAACATACTTAAAGCCAAGGTCTGGGGCACAATTTTTTAGTAAGAAAAATGTGGTGGAAAGTCAGAACTAATCATGCTTCTAATCTATGAAATACGGTGAAGGCAGTGCCATTTCATAAACACAAATGGGTGCAAGTGGTACTGGCTGACAAAACTGATGAGGGGATGAAGATGTGACTGTTGAGATTACAAGAATGATGAACTGAAGCATCTAAAATCCTCCAGTTCAACAAAAATTATTTGTTGGATGGTTTATCAACTTCAAACGCAATTCAAAATCTACTTGTATACTATACAAAAAGACGTGATTTCTTTACAATTCCCTCAATACTGGTGTAAATATTAATGTTCTGGATTAGAGAGTCAAGTTTCTTTTCCTGTATAAATACATAGACTGCACAGTTCAGTCAGTTTGTTTGTGCTTACCCCAGTCACTTTTACAATACTCACAAATCAGCCACCCCAGCCTGGAGTTTTCTGCCTAAATTGCACGATTGAGCATAAAAAGGACTGTCCCGCATAATGAGTTTTTGGTATTGATCTGGTGTCACCAATCTCCTGACAGTTCAGAACCTGGGGTTATCCAGCTTACAATGTTTCAGACTCCGAAAAATTTCAGTGTGAGGGTGTGTCGAGATGCCTGAGCTGTTGTCAGGCAAGGCGAAGAGTTTCCTGTCAGCAATAGGAGTTCCTCCGAGTCAGCACCAGTATCACATTACCTCACATCACAAGAACGTCGATGTGACACTTCCAAGAACACACAAAGGACTCATACTTTTGTTGGGTCTTTAAAGTCTTTGTTACAGTTGCAGAAACTTCTTGAGAACATGCTGCCACACTGTAGGGAACTTCAGCTGGCCAAAGAACAAGAATCATCAGTATTGTGACTTCTGAGCTGTTCTCTTTTTAAAAACACCACTTATATCATCAATAAAATGATGGTTAAAGCCAGATGTCACAGCTCATACAGGAGTCACTTTGGAGAAGCAAATGCATCTTGTGAGGGACTGCCATCTTGTGTCCATGGTTCAACACAACACTGACCTTGAGGGGCATTGCCAAATTGCTCTTTATTGTAATAAAGTTTGAACAAATGTATTGTTTTTCCAGCTCAGGTCTGAACCCATCCAGCTCTGCAAGAACCACCTGAAGACCTCAACATCACAACCTACAACCCTGCCTAGAGAACATGGTAAATATTCTACCATATTGGCCAGATCCATTGTCTTTGGATGCTCTAAAGGCGTTCATTTAAACAAATCAAAATAAAGGAGAACAGAAGAGAGTAAAAGTTGTTTTATTAAAACCATGCACATCACATGTGTTAGTGCAAATACTTAAATCTGTATTCCAGAAACTCTATTGAAACTTTCTTGTACTTTTTTTTTTTTTACAAAATAGAATTTAAACAAATATCTATGAAGAAAAGTTTTTCTCTGAATGGTTACCTCTCAAAACAATATTTGCAAAAAAATTATTTACAGGCAGAATGCTGTGTACCATTGGCTTGGTTGACAAGTCTGGGCGGTTGGTTTTTTATTTAAAAAGGTCAAGATCCTTATGCTATCACTATCATTGTTTGGTTGTTTAATAATGTGTGTATACACAAATCCTACAATCTTAAGACTAACTACATAGAACTTAAACCAAAAAAAGAGAAACGTGTTCAAGAATTAGTTTGCCAACATGGTACAGGTCACTTCTCTAACAGTCTCTAACATGTCTCTTGCTTGCAGATTAAGCTAGTGTGTACTACAATATGCAACCATTCACATTAGCCTGGCTTATTTTATGCTGTAGTTAAAAAAAAAAAAAAGAAAAAATGCATCGGCAAAACACTTCTCATTGAATAACATGCATTGTGAATTAACTGATTTTAAAAAGTTTAACGTTTGAGCCAACAATGTAAAAAATGACGTATGGAAAAAGCAAATCAATTTAAGTAATGGAAGAAAAAGAAAGCGAAAACCTGATAAAACTGATTTTCAAATTGGTGGAAATTGCTCAAACAAAAGGCCATGCCAGCAGCCATGACTAAAGGCTTGTTAACCATTTGAAAACTGATTGCAGCAGAACATTGCATGTGATCAGTGTCACCGATATTCAACTTTATTTTGTGAATATTATGTATATTTACACACATACATTCATACATACATATTTACAGTCAAAATCCCTAGGAGTCTTCATAGCTTGATATCTAGCATTGCAGTCAATGTGTGTGAAAAAAGAAGCTTCAGAGTCTGACTAAAATTTCTCCAAAGTCCTCAAAAGTCCTTCATCTGAGAAAATCGTGCTCAAGGACATATTTTGATTCTTGGAGGAACTTTCAAAGTCAAGCTGTGCTACAACATGCTTTGCATTTGTGTCATTTTTATTTACCGATGGGGATTTTTTTTGGCTGTAAAAAAATAAAAGGAAATTTATTGACAAGGTGGAACAAGATTAAGCCGTTTGCTCCATGACCGAGAGTTTATTTACAGCGCAGCAGACAAAATATGAACCAACAACACACAGATCATTGGTTATTTCTCTTCAACACATACACTGCTCAGTTCTGTTCACTCATTCCAGTCTGAAAGCAAATTAATTCCCCTTTAACCCACCTTAGTTAGTCCCTTAATATCACCATAAGATACCCACCAAACAGTTCTGTGCTTCAGTTAAGTAGACCTTTTAACAATGAACAACCCACAGTTTTGAACATTTACTTTACTTTTTTTGCTAAGCTTTAACATCCAATTCATTCTAAAAGAAGTAGAACTACATTTTACAGATAAGGCAGCAAAACCCCAGAAGATTTGTTCAGGAGGTACTGCAGAAGCAGTTTTGTGTACAGTAATCAAGCTACTGCAGCCCTATTGGTTGGGAATTTGTTCCTTGATGAGCCCAGATATCCACAGCTGAAAGTGCCCAACTAGCAGGACAGTGTGGTGGTAAAAGCTACAATATAATCCAAGTCAATCTCACATTGACCAGAGTCCTGCATCTCAAGGAGACTGAATTTCAACATTAAGTAGTGTAGTGTCTTTGACATGAACATTTGCATTTAAAAGTACACGATACAATAAAACAACGATAGCGTACAATGACACTACTGTGCTGGTCGTTGCTTGGAACATGTCTGTTGAAACGCACAATTACAGCACAGAGACCGTGAATGACTTAGAGACATTTTCTTTCTTTCAACTGAATGAAATGCCACGTTAGTGGAGCATGAGTGGCACTTCACTGAGGACAAGAATGTGTCTGTGTGAGTGTTTACACGCAATCTAGTAGTTAAATTAGGCACTTCCACCTCATCGTGCCCAGTCACTTACAAATATAATTTGGCTTCCCATCTATTCGGAATACCACATTAACAACTAACATGGCAAACCACAGAAAACATGAACTAAACTCTCCAACATAACATTTGGTACCCATCTGAAAGAACAAAAAAGCCTAGTTTAGGCCACTTTAATAATCAAAATTCCCATCTAACTGAAAAAGCAGATATTTTCCTCATCTATAATAGAAGTTACACCTTAAATTCCCCCCTTATTTATTTCTAGAATATGTACATTTGAAGTTTATACAGTCACGGTGGAGACCCTGGGGATTTATTCTCAAATTTAGAGGTAATGTGTCCAGAGTAGGCCTGACCTCAGGATTAAAACTGACAATGGGTCTTGAGACTGGACCGAACTATGGTCACTGTGGTCCAGGACACAGGTGGTGTGGTAGGAAGGGGTGTTGTGAACTGGTTATCTATCTCAGGAGTTCTTGGACAAGCTGGGATACAGTACCACTGCCGTCACAGCAACCACCACGGCGACTACTGGCATCCAGGGCATCCAACCACTCTGAAAAGGAGGTACACAAATAAAACAGCACTCAAGTTAGTAAAGACTTAAAAAAAAAAAAAAAAAAAAATTCCAGCACCAGAGCAAGCAGCTTGATAGCACTGCAACACTGGCTGAGAATTAGGACAGAATAAGAAGAGAAAGTGATAGAAAGCAGAAAACCAAAATAAGAGAGACCTAAACAAAAAGTAGGCATAGAGAGAGACATTTAGACATGAAAAAAGAAAGAAAGTGAAAGAGTAAGAATGGAGAATGCAAAAGCATGTATGTACACTGTGAATACCAGCTGCCTTATGGAAATCAGAGTAGTTTGCATTAAAATCAAACAGTCTTCTTTCATCAAACTTAAAGAAGAACATAAAAAAGTGAGAGAAGAAGTGTTCGATTTTAATTGCAGCAAAAACACAGAAGCATGATGGAAAATGGAGAAAAAAAGCAAAAATAATAAAAATCCAAAATCCCTATTGCAGAAATGTACTTACACAGTAGTGGTCCAAGCAAGACAAGACACGTAATGGATCACTGATTAGTAAGTGGTTTTGAGTGGACAAGGAAAAATGTTAGACTTCCCCAAGTGTTGCTAAGCACCAAAAAGGGATTTTGGGCGAAGCATGAGCGGAAATGATTTTGTGACCATGCAACTTTTGATATACAAGATGGTGAAACAGTACAGAGGGGGGGAAGAAAGAGGAGACACACAGACACGGACTCGACAGGAGCGCTGTGTACCTTTCTACCACAATTGGCCGAAGCACCAATACAGCAAAGCCAGGATAAGGCCGATGAAAATGGCTTGGACAGGCTGCAATATGGATGGCTAGAGGAGGGAAGGGATATTACAATAATCAATCTTTAAACTAATCAACAGAAAAATCGGGTCTGAAGGGGCAACTCATAATGGCTAACACAAGAACAAATAAAATGGGACTCATAGGGAACAGGAAGGAGGGAGCTGTTGGTAAACTGACAAACAAAAATAATCATTGGATGTCTGATTGCCACAAATACATTTCAACATCTACAAGCAAGACATAAGGAACAAGGACAGTGGAGAGGAGTTATCAGACCAGGTTAAAAGAATTTTTAGCATGTTACTGCGAACAACCTCAAACTAACCATAAAGGGGCCCACCACCACTTTAACATTAAGATAGTAGAAAAGCTACAGACAGCTCACAAGCTAAGGCCTCTAGCAAAACAGGTTGTGTTTGGTGTTTAAAATTCCTTTATACCATTAGAATAATGCCTCAAACCTATCATTAAAATAATACCAGCACATAACCCACATACTAATAATATTAGAATGATGTTCAACAGGGAGCATGCTGAAAAGTGGTGGATTGCCCCTTTAAAAGTTCAAAGAAATTGTTGGGTCTCTTTGGTCCATCAGTATTAACAGTGAAAGCTGGGTATAAAGCTAGTGACCTGAACTGTTTAAAAGTGTAAGCAGTGATCACTAGCTTTGTGTAGCAAACTCTGATGTGAAACCAAATCCATGTTGATGGAAAAAACTAAGGGCAAAGAGCAATAATAATAATAATAATAATAATAATAATAATAATAATAACAACAATAACAACAACAACAACAACAACCATCATAACTCAAATTCCACAGTACAAAAGGTAGGCAAGAAAGATGCATTTAAAATAAATGAAAAAGAAAAAAATTACATGGAAATTTATTAAAGCACAAAATCCACTTTTTATCCATTTTACCGTTAGGAGTTAATTTTATTTGTTTTACTGAGATCTCAAATTATTTATTTAATTATCACAACATAAATGCTTTTTCGAGATAATGAAATAATAGTTTTGTGAAAATAGAAGACAAGATTCATTATATTTTATATTACTTGACATACATTCCATTCCTAAAGTGTTTTTATAGACACTAAAAGTTATTTGATATTTGAAACAGATAGAGTCACCTCAACCGGTACCAATGGTCTTCTTACCTTGGAAAAATTACCTCTGTTAAGTCTTAATAAAATAAATCATTAGAAATATTAATAAAGCAAAAACATGTCTCGATATTAAATAATTTGAGATCTTGACCAAATAAAATGAACATCTGCTTTTTTTATTTTTTTAATGTAATAAAATTATTCCACTATCTTGAATAAAGCAAATAAATGAACTAATTAACAAGGTAAAATAGAGTAAAAATTATATACAAAACCATGGACTTAGGCTTCCTTAGTAATATTTTTTTGGACTCAAGGTAATTAAATATTTAAGACATGCCCACAAGACAAAACTGGTTTCCAAAACACAACCTTAACATTACATTTCCCTGCGTGATGAAATTAGACAGCAGGATGTCAAATATGTGCTGACTTCTGTTGTGAAAAAATCTCCATAGCCAGGAGAAAATTTAGATTTTAAAAACTTGATTTTAAACAAAAAGCTTTACACCTTGTGACATGAGTGAAGTGCTTCATTTGTTGAGTAAAAAACAAGCATACACTCACTGTCAACTTAATTAAAAAACCCTATTTCGTATATTCACCTGCAAGATCCACAGGTAAACAGGTAAATTATACACCTTATGACTGCTCACAGATTAAACAAAACACTTGTGTTTATTTGTGCTCAAATTAATCATGATATTGATATGCAGGATGGACTAGAACTACAAGTCCGATAGATGGTAGCTCCGCTTCTAAACTTACAGGACCATGCAGATATCGGAGGACACCTTCAGGTCTTGGGCCGATGCCTCAGCAGGTCAGAGCTATATATTTTGGCTCATCATTGTATATTATCATTGGACAGTTTCATTCTTAGCACAGTCAATATCACTGCTACACTGAGAGCGGTCCACCACCTAAAACTGGCTCTGGTCAGAAACAGCCAACACAAACTGCATCAACTGGAGTCCTAAAGTCTCTGCCTTTTAGCTAGAATAGAGTTAGAAGTTTCAAATAAAGGACAATGAGCATTTTGCAGCTGTAAAATGTCAGATTAGTTAGCCTTTTTAGCTTCTGGATACTTGTTGTGAATAAACAAGTTAAGAGCCAGTCATATTCATGAAGAAAAAGCTTTGATACTTTGAGAGTCCTGGGAAATCTGTGTTAACAAAACCATTAAAGTTTTACAGTAAAGTCATTTGGCATTGCTGTGGCATGCCCCGAAATACACTCTCTCACACACACCCACAGTGATGCAGTAGGTGTCTGTACTCACATTCTTTCCCTTATCCTGCAGCAGCTTCAGGTTGACCTTGCACTGCTCCAGCTCATCATGAATAGAGCGCTTCTCTTGTTCTGTTCGCTCATATCTCTGCCTCAGATCAGACAACTGAACCTGAGTGTCCTCATACTAGAAGACAAGTAAGAGAGTGAATCATACTCAGTTGTCTACTGAAGCAATGATCTAGAGTAAAACAGTCCTAGCATAAAGCAGACAAAAAACTCCGTACCTCTTTCTGGAGGCTTATGGTTCGGATCTCCGCCTGGGAGAGCTGCACCTTCAGTTTACTGGCGTCCTGCTGGTGCTGGTCCTGTATGGAGCCCAGTTTACTCTCCAGATCTCCCTGTGATTTCTCCAGAGCATTCAAACTGCTACTCAGTGTGGCACTTTGCTCTCTGGAGCTGCAAAACAATAACATTCAGTTATGTTACCCTCCATGACCTCGCTGATATCAGCCAAACAGCCTCAAGATCAATGCAGGCCAAAGACCAACGTCCTAACAGATGAATCTTAGGCCGTTTACCTTGATGGGATCAAAACTGAACAAGTGCAAGAATTCTAAATATTTGGGATCACTGATTCAGGAGAAGAAAAAGGGCATGGAAGAAAATCCACCTCTTCCCAATTCTTTCTACTGATACTCCTCTATGGATCCAAGACATTGACCCTGAACAAGATTGGAGGTCTTTCAAATGCAATGCTAGTGATATCGCAATTTTTTAAATTTACTTTCAGGAAAACTGTCTGTGGTGTACCTTTATACTACTCATTTACAATGAAGTACAAGAGTCTAATGGATGAAATGGGTTGCCATCTAGTGGCTGGGGGCACAACACAAAACTAACCAATGTGGCATAAATCTCTGCATGTGAACTGTAAATTAAAAATCCATACTGTGTTCTTGAGAATCAATCACAAAACAAAAACACTGATAGTGTATCAATTCTAATAACCTCTAGCTAGTTTAATTTTGATGTGCAACTTAAACATCAGTGACGTAGGCTCATAAAACTGTATTTCATTTCATGAAATCAACTCAAAAGTGAAAGACCACTAAGCTTTCAAAACACCATGTCCAGTTAATAGTTTTAAGGGCTATTAAAGATAAAGCATAACTTTTGTCCATCAAAAAAGCTGTAAAAATATCCAGATCATTGCTGTAAGTGATGGCAAAATGTTCACTTACATTGACCTGAGCAGTGCTAGATCTATTCTAGTGACAGATGGGCAGGTGCAACTGGTCCAGGATCAGTGTGAAAGGGCAAACTCGATCCAAGCGTTATACTCTGAACTGTAACATATCCAACACACAACCTGATACCTCTCTATCCATTACATTCTAATAGGGCTGTTCTGGTAGGGACTGTAGAGTGGCCGGGTCAGACAAACAAGGGCGCTTCAGAGCAGGACAGTAGTGCTTTGTGTGTATAATGGGGTAGGGCAAGCCAGAGCAGCAATGAGCTTGCTATTACCTGTGTCAAATTCTAATGCCAATGGAGCTCAGGAACTAAAGTATCCTGATAATGAAGCTTTAGATGTAATGGAAAAACGGAAACTACGCAGAGAGCCGAGAGGACACAGCTAATCAAACATGGAACAAAATGCAAACATTACAAAGACTGGGTTATAATTAAAGAAAGACATGTCTAAACAATAAGTCAAGAACTAAGCTGTGTGTATTTTCAGAACACCAATAAAAACAACATGTATAACTCATGTTAGGTGTAGAATGTTTAAATGACTTATTTATTCATGAAGCAGAAGTATACATAGTAATAAAGAAACAAATCAACAGGTTATATTAGTCGTATCAGCGGCAGTCATCAACACTGTGCACACCAGGACAGTGGAAGCTTTCTTCTATCATACATCAAAAAATTATGAAAAAGTTCATAATTTCATTTAAAAAGGTAAATAGTTGTATATTTTATATTAATTACACAAAGTGATATGCTTCAAGCCTTTTTTAAACGCTGATCAGTACACTTAGTAGAACTCATGAAAATGAAATAAATAAACAAACAAACAAATCAGTAGCGGCAAATTATTAGAATATTTCACTGCCAATTCTTCTCCTGAGATTACTACCTTGCCGTGGAGAAGCTTTAGAGTTCCTTTGAATCTAAGAGTGATACCATCTGGAGCTATGCTCCTGGTAGGGTCACCCTTGATAAGGTTGAAAAGGAGGTTCCAGACAAAGAGCGATCACACTATCTTGTGCTTAGCTGCTAATAATGCTGGATGTTGATATTTCACAATGAGGTGTATGCTAGGTTGAACTTGGCACATCAAGTCGACTGCAGGGCTAATGAGAGATTGGGATACTTAGTCTATTTATCCCACACAGCACAAATGAAGAAATAGTGACTACCATCACAAAGCAATGATGGCGTGTGACATGACATAACTGCAAATTTGAGTAAATTACTATTCAAACAGTATTAATACAGTGTTTTTCTCAGGATACTCTCAGGTTCCACATTCCTAATATCAAGCCACTCTTGAACCAGAGACGATATCAGAAGCGTTTTAAATGGACTGTTACTCAGTGGATGAAAGTAAATTTCATTTGGAAATCAAGGTCCTATAGTCTGGGTAGAAGAGTGGAATCACAGAATCTAAGCTGTGTGTGAAGCTCCTGCAGTCTGTGATCATTTGGGCTGCCACATCAACTTTAGGTGTTGATCCATTGTGTTTTATTAAGTCCAAAGTCAACGCAGTCATCTACCATGAGACTTTAGAGCACTTCATGCTTCCATCTGCTGACAACCTTTATGGAGATGACAATTTCCTTTTCGAGGGATTTTGCACCTGCCTGCAGTGCCAAAACTACTACAAAATTGTTTGCAGATTATGTCTTTACTGTGCTTTGATGGGCCAGCCAGTTTATGAGTTAGGTGTCATCCTGGTCAACATTAAAACAAAAATAAAAAGGCTTGAAATATGTAACTTTGTGTGTAATTGACAAAACATGAAGTGACCCTTTTTGAAATAAAATTCAGAATAAAAGCTGTCATGATTGAAATTTTTTGATATATGATTGTAAGCTTACTGGAAAAGAAACAAAACCGTAAAGGTAAACTGAAGTGAACACGGAAGGTCATATTTCTGTGTGCAATAATAATCTGCCAGATTTCTCCACTGTATTTTATGGATCAGAAATATGAGATTCTTAGAACAACCTAAACGCACCTGGAAATCACTAGCTGTTGATTCAAAAGATCTGAGTGATTGTGCAGACTGACCTGTCCAGCTCCATCTCCAGCCTCTGGAGTTTCTCCAGAAGTGTCACTTTCTCAGAACGCAGGGACTCGCACTCCTTCTGCAGGTTAAAGCACTCTGTCTGCAGCTTCTCCAGCTCACCTGTAGAGAGGAACAGAGAGGATAGAAAATGATAGAGAGAGTGAGGGTGAACAAGAGAGAGAGAGAACAAACAAGAATGAGAACAATACATTTCAAATATAATTAGTTCAGGCAAGCCAAGACTTTCTATCAAGCGCTGTGCAATAATAGCAGGATTAGGGATTGAACATATGATACAGTAATCATGACAAATTACACTGTGATTAGCTTTTCTGAGAACACTGTAATTATTATTATTTAGTGCTGTCAATTCAACTTGGACTCCTGGTGTCCATATGGATCATGTTTCTCCAGAATATATGATGTTCTGTTTGGGCTTTCAGGTTTCTTCACTTTTTGTTCATACAACAAACAGTACTTTAAGTCTATTAACCAAGTACATATTTCATCAAAATAAAAGGTTCCAAGTGGTGTTGCTGTCCATCATTTTGCCCATGTTTTAGAAGATTTGAGAAAGGAGACCATGACGGCATGTTTTCCTGTTTAATTAGTGATTTAATACTATGTGTAGCACTGAATAAATAAAACGTATACAGCAGTTTAAACTTTTTATAGCATTTAATAGCTTTTTAAGCTCATGACAGCAAGTCTTGTGATATACACTATATGGACAAAAGTGTCGTTATACCTACTCATTCATTCGTTTCTTCTAAAATAAAAAATATAAAAAAATTAAGAGAGTTAATCCTACTTTTGTTAGAGTAACTGTGTACTGTCTATGGAAAGACTACCACACTTTGGAGCATTGCTGTGATCTGATTGCATTCAGCATCATGGGCATTAATGAGGTCAGAATGTTGGATGATCACAACCCACTTCATTCCAAAAGTTCTGGATGGAGCACCATCATTCCAGAGAACTCAGTACCACAGCTCAATGCTGGGGTGTTTATACTCCTCCAATAGGTGCCAATAGGTTCATGTTCCAGACAGTCCTATTCTATTAGTATTTCTCTACAAGGACTAGATAAGCTGAGTGTATACACATTTGCACATCCGTGACAGAAACGGGTGCAGCTTAAAGCAGCTGAATGTATTCATTAAAAGGGGTGTCCACAAACCATTATACACACAATGCATTTGGTGCCATATTGCCCACTCCCTAAAACAAACTGCACTTATGCACAGCTGGAGTTAATGTGACAAAGCCCAGTAACAGGAAAACATTTGTATAACAAAACTCCACCGCCCCAAGGTGAAGGAACAATCATTTTAGTTCCACACTTGTGCAGTTATTTAATTTAAACGATGGACATGACGGTCTCAGAATAATATAATCAATGCCAAGCCTAAGCAATCCCATCTCTTACGGATCAAAGCTATAATACAAAAGAGAGCCCCTCAATTCAAAAAGCGAATGACGACTGTGTTGGAAAACGAGAGAAAAATCTGCAGGGGGAATGAAACCCTTTCCGTGACACGGGATGACACATTAAAACGCACTATGAGAAGCAGACCCCCTCGGAGCAAACCAAATCGATACCAGGTGTGAACGCACTGCCGGCCCATGTTGTGCAACCAGATGGATGTCTTGGGAAACGAGGCCTAATACTGGGCCTGTGATACAAATTTATGCCTCTCTGTGCTCCTGTGTTTGACCCAGACCATTCTCTTGAGTTCTGAGATCTGTGTTTTGTTAGGCCAAGAGTGTAAATAATGGTGGTTTTCCTGTTGACTATTTGCATTACAGCTGTAGCCCAGAGATCAAGCAGGAGTCTCCACAGGCCAGACACTTGCGTTTGTGCTGGATAACTTGTAAACACAATGAAGACAAAAAAAGAACCAAAATCGTTGGCAGTTGCATTGTTATATACATGTATGTCACATCTGTATACAATTTGCAGACAAAGTGACTCATAGTATAATTAAGGAAAACTCAAATAAGTATGCTGATGAATACCTCTACAGTACCCTACCCTACAAGACAAATATGTACTCTTTAAATATTTACATTCTTTCTGATGTTCCATGAAATGCAGAATCGTTTAGACCACAAAGAACAAAACCTGAGGTTAAATCCATATCATATTGAACAATTGTCTTTCCAAGATTGACTAAGAGAATACGAAAAAATCACAAATGACAAAGTTCACCGCACTCATCCATTTTCTGAGAATGTTTCAATAAAAAAAAATTCAACTCAGATGCACATGCGGTAAAATTCACAATGGAAGATACAATAAACAGCTTATTCTGTGAAGCGATGCCTGAAGTTTCTGTGGTTCACCAAAGAAAATGGCCAAAAATGTAACTTGAGCTGAACTACTAAAAAAAATTCTCAGACAATCATGAAAAACACTAAGCTGTTGGTGAAATGTACAAAATCATGAAATAAACAGGCAGGACCTTGTAACTGGTTAGCTCTCTCTTGGTGCTGGCTCTGCAGCTTGAAGCTGGCCTGCAGGGTGCTGATCTCCAACTCGTAGTCGGCTGCCGCCTTTCTCCACTTGTCCAGCTCGGCAGTGACGACACTCAGGTCCCCCTGCAGGGCGGCGATCTCGCGTTCCCTCTCAGCTGTGGCGGCCTCCATAGCATGACGGAGGACAAGCACCTCCTCCTGAGCGCTGTAGAGCTCCTCCCGCGTGCTGGAGATGGTATTCTCTCTCTGCTCACGCAGAGCCTCCATGTCTGACTGTAGTTTAGCTAGCTGACCTAGAGTAATACAGGAAAACAACGCAAGTTTAAAAATACACAACTGAAATCACAACTGGAATAGACAACCTACCAATTTAACCTTTTTTATTTTAGCAGATTTTTGGTTGCAATGTTTTGCTATAAATAAGAGCCAAGTAAATGTGTTCAGGTCAGAGTATGATAAATGATACTGCTTTTAATACTGCACTTACATTGAAGTATTAAAATAGACTACAGATTACTGAAGAATTTAAAATGTCACATACTTCAACAAAAGACTAAATAAATGTTTATACAGAAACGATGAGCAGAATGTACTGGAAAGTTACAAGTACAAATCACACAGTATTTAAAATTTGACTGGTGTTAAAGATCGCATACTGATTAACAAGTATACTGTATAATTCATACATATCAGCAGAATGTTTATGAATGTATGTATATCAGTAGAAAGTAACTAAACGTGTGTATTTTTGTATTTATTTTATAGCTTTTTAAGAAATTAATTATTCATTGTTCAGGTAAAGGTAAAAAGGCAAACTGACATTTTATATTCATTATACATGAAGTGACGAGCATTTTTTGCTTTACTGTTGATCTGTACAGTGTATAGTTCATGAAACTCTAATCAAGAATCTCAAATTATTAGAACATTTCATTTGGACTTCAAGCAAATTACTCTTCAAACAGTATCTGTGTTAAAGCAAGGCTTAAACTGGGTCACTTTGTATGAAAACATGACAAAACTGATCATTTCATGGGATAAAAAAAAAGCAATGTCTCCAAAATGCTCTTCACCACTCACTCTGTAGGTACTGAATCTGTTTGGCTGATTCCTCAGTCTGCTGTCTGTTGGTTCTCCTCTCTTCCTCAAGCAGAGCTGAAAAGAAAAAAGGATACTCAACACAGCTCACCCTAATTTCCCAACAGAAGGGCACAGTGCGGGTGGTACGCCATAACCCATCCATAACGCAAAGTTACTTTGTCTTGCATTTTCCCATGATGGGTTTTACACAATCTACAAATACTTTTATTACCTGTGTATTACCTAAAATATCTTTAGGTAGACAAAAATTAAGCATAGTCTTTTTTGTAATTAACCGTTAACAGCTTGAAAAATAACAATAACCTGACTGACATGCTACCATGATTGTTGCTATAGCTGTATTTTGCCATTTCCACAACTAATTAGATTGATGAGGAGCAAATATTTGTGCTTCACATGTGTGATGCCACGTAGGGGACACAGTCACTGTGAAAGGTAATGATTGATATAGAAGCATATTGAGCATGATGCAGCCACATTTGGTGTCAAATGAGCTTCAAGATTGATATTTAAAAGTAATTTGTCTTTAAAGGGACACCAAAAATACTGCAAGTATCAGTCACAAAAAAACCCAATTATTTTATAGACAACCATAAGTTTTCATAGCTTTGCCACTGACACGAATTTGATTATTTGACTCAATGGTATGCAATCCAAGGTCCAGTTAAAAACAGTATTTTTTTTAAATACACTTTTTGTTAAGATTTACTTTTACCATAAGTCAAAGCTACATTTGTACAACAGGCAAGTTCATCTGTTGCAGTCCAAACTAGAATAAGGCACTAGATTGTATAAATAATGTGCCTACCAATTTTCCATTACTGCATTACTGACAGCAAAATATTACTCAAATACTAAAGTTGAAGCAATTACACACAAAATAAATGCCAGTTTTTAAAAAAAGAAGTTTCACAAGCTTACTGACCTTGTAGCTCAAGACATTTCTGCTTGCCAGTGTTAGCAAGCTCCTGGGCCTCCAGTAGCTCTCTGTGTAAATGGTGGATGACCTGCTCAGTGTCTCCAGGCTCCAGATTGGCCCTCTGGAGCTCATCTACATTCACAAAAATACACAGCAGAAGTCACAATAAGAGGACAGCAGGGAAACAAAGATGACTGAACCTGCATTCTCTAAATAAACATCAGGAAAAAAGGAGTAGGTTAAAAAAAGCCCTAAAATACAAACAGTGACTTTTTAATATAAATCTGAGTAGAAAAAACATTAATTAACTTTAACTAATAATGACTTTGTTACATTTCTATCAATTTTTTTTCTTGACACGTAAAGTGCCTTCATGTTAATAGTCAATATCCACCTGGATTATGTGATGGCAGCTGGTCCATAACAGACTTCTCACCACATATTTGAGAGATAAACCACTACTCTTCAGAGAAAATGACCAGAGTCTCACAGAAGAGGGACGTCTGAGAAATTTACCACTTATACAGTTGTGCCCCCATCACTGCACTGGGTCATTGGAACCACACAGAATAGTGCCTCCTGTTGTCCCCACCAACACCACTATAAGTAGCCACACAAGCTTCTCCTAGGTGATCACCCATCCAAAAATTAACCAGAGCCAGACCTGCTTAGCTCCAATGTGGTAGCATTTTATGTTTTGTAGGCGATATGGCTGTTGGCTGTACATTGAAACTGCTGTTAGATTTTCTCAGGAACAATAAACAGTAAACACGGACAGCACGTAGACTGATTTTCCAATGGCCTATGGAGGACCAGAATGCCCACACTTAAGTACTGACCCTGCTGATTGCAGGTTGAGCTTGTGGTTTTTACCCATTTCATAGAGAAGACAGTTATGCGTCAAGCTGACATGAATGCAAATCAGCTAGACAAATAACTGAGACATTACAGTTTTTAAATTGTTAATTAGGGCAATTAGATGTACTATACAACAGACTTCTTGCAAAATTTTGTATTGAATCTAATACAATATCTAATTTAATATACTCGAAAATACAGAGACTATAACCAAGCTGATCATAAAGTCAAATCTGTTTAACAAAACTGCCTACTAATTGTTGTTACTTCCAGGAAGAACATCAGTACTTGCCTGTAGTCTAGAACAAAGCTTTTTGCTTTTCTCAGAAGCAATATGTTAAAAATGACTTGGCCTGCACAGAACAAAGACGATGCTTTTTCTAAGCTCCACCAAACCTTACCACAAAAACCAAGAGAAGAGCATGAAACGTACAATACTTGAAGCTGCATCTCCACATGCAAGTGAAGTACACGGTACATCATGCAAACATCACTAGCAGAAGGCCAAAACCACTCACTGACACTTCAATGGAAGGATTTCAGCGGAGGTGCCAAGCCTTTTTTCCACTTTCCTGCTTTTTTCACTATATAGAGACCATTCCTTGTGGGCCCTCGTGTGGTCTAGAAATTACAGACAGTGGGGAAACCTCGACTCCCTCCATAATCCAATGGATATCACTTGTCTGAACTTGGTACAGATGTTGGCACTGATGTCATCTGTTAATTTTAGCTAAAACCTTGCATTAGATTGCTGCCAAATGAGGTGTTTACTGGGACTGGGTGAGTTTTCAAGCTGAGTGATGATGTAACAAACACACTTTAGTCCATTTATAGTCTCTGATGTTCTGCCAAAAAACTTAATGAGAAGGGAAGATGTGATCCATAGGCAATGAGTCATCATTAGCCTCATTCTAATTATGAAGGACTACTGCTAAGATGAGACCATACAAACCTATGAGACTAGACACAATTATGTCATTATAAGGACTTGCGTTACTTGAAGAAGGCTTCAAAGGTTCAGCACGACATTATAAAAGAACGTTCCATTACAATCTACTTTGATATTAAAAGGGGAGCAATCTCTACATGTTGCAAGACTTTACATTTTAGCTTCTATGTTCACTTGGTGCAGTCTGAATATTCAATATTTGAAAATTAAATAAGAAACACCAAACAAACCAGAACTTTAAAGCAAGTTAAAGTTCTGAAGAAGCAAGAATTTGTAAAAAAAAAAAAATAATAATAATCTATAATAGTTTAACAGCTCCCTCTAGTGATATGTTTAGGATGTACTAGTGGATCTAAAAATAGTATAGTGTGTTCATAATTTAATACAAAGGGCAAAATAATTTTATATTCATAACAAAACACGAGTTCTCAAGTTAGATATGTGATACTACAACATTCCTGGCACTAAATATTATATTTAAATATTTATAAGTTATAAATAAAAAAAAAAATTTGGTGGAATATCTTAAATTATTATGCTCTTAAATGAGCTACACATCTCATTATTAAAAAAAGTAATTTAAAGAATTTTTTTTAATTTAATTTTTTTTAAGGAAACCAGAAGTGCTTTATCTATGATGGCAGTGTTTCTCAATGCTGATTCTCCAACACATCCAGTTTGGCTCAGGCAGGGCTTGTTAATTAACTCTGTAGTTGGATCAGGTGTGCTGGAAGCACAGGAATCTCTCAAATGTGCAGGGCACTGGTACTCCAGGTCCAGGATTGAGAACCACTGGTCTATGGCATTACTCTTAAGAAGCAGTCTAGTTACTGTAGCAGGACAACACGTGGAAAAGCATATACAGAAATCAGTGTTGGACAGTAAGTCACATGACCATTTGAGCACAGCGGATGCTGCATTGTGAGGACCCTGCATAATCTCTGTCACAGCTGGCCACGTGAGGTTCTTTTGGCCCAAGTCTGAATAAAACTGACCATATTAAGCACTGCACAAATGAAAGAAACAAAACAACGGTCAGGTTAAAAGACAAAAAAAAAAAAAAAAAGACAACTTAATCTAATCATCTAGAACATACTGAAACCTATTAGCTAGAGTACAGATCACAGTAACTTGATACTGATGCAGCAAACAATATGAATAAAGCAGTTACAGCAGGAAACCCTTTAGACTGGTTCAAAAAGAAGGCCAGAATAATAAATCTGCTGAAGCCTATTTACTACATCAACAACTCTGCACCAACCGAACAGAAAAAATTAAAAAAAAATAAAAAATTATATATATCTCCCCCCCCCCCATCACTCCATAATGATTCAATATCTAAGATAACTATCTTGATATACATTATTTAGTTTTTATAATTTATTGCCACATTTAAAACCAATATTAATTGGCTTAATTTCCAAGTAAAATTAAAATTCAGTAACCTAAATTGTTGAATTTGTACAAATTACAGCATCATAGAATACTGAACAACTTCATTGTTGTACATAATTCAATTCAAAAAGGTATAAATTGTAATTTTATATTCATTACATGTAAAGTATAATAGTCAAAGTCAATAAAATAACTTGAATATTTTTAATTCAGTTTCATCTTGTAGGTCAAATTTGAGTCACAAGAGGTCACCCTTCAGCAGAGCATAAAATGAGGGCTCAGTTCTATTTGATAACTATTTTTAGGTCATTTCCATAGTTACTCAATGCTTCTTTTAAAATAATTAAATAAACATTTCAGGTAGAAAAGATCTCTGCAGTTTTAGAGGTAATGCCTTTAAAAAGACAGACTGGTCATCCTGGGGCAATCCAGTTATTTTAAGATTGTGTTACACAAAATTTTACTTTAAGCATGATGGAGAGTTCCAATATTTATTATATTTGCTTTTTAGTTTCGTTGGTTGTAATGCATGGATGCTATAATATACTCAGGAAAGTGTACTGATTGCTAATATAGCATATTGCCCAGCTCTACCATGTTTGATTTAGCAGCTCAAGCATGAGCTTGGGTGGGTGCAGGCAGTTAACACTGAGCAGCTGACAGATAAAGGCAGAGATCTGTGACCCACAGCGGCCCTTACAAACAGCAAGCAGAGATTAACACAAGCTCAAATACATCACAACTTACTGACAATAGTTTCCAGACATTAACATCAGACTTAGAATTTTGATAACCTGTTTACATAAATTTCTTCAATGTGCAGTCCAAGTCTTATTTACAGTAATTTATTGGTTACTAAAAATGTCTAAGTCATCTTAACAACAACTTAGTTAATAATTAGATCAAACAAAAATTATCAATCTAATGAAACTTACAACAGCCACAACATTAAGACTAATCAGAGGTAAGGTGAACAACACTGATACAATTAAGAAGCCAATGATTCACTTTCAGGCATGAAACTTTTGTTTCTCCAGACACTAGAGAGTAAAAGAGCAAAAAAACCAAGCCTAGTAGATTTTTTTTTTAAACTGACAAATGCACAGAATATTTCACACTGAAAGCAGCCCCTTCCAGGACTCTCCTTTTAATTATTCTCTAATTGGTTTACATTCCAGTGGCACCCCCACCCTGTGTTCTAGTGAAGCGAAAAGTGGGACAGCTGCAGAGATCACAGAGGAGGTAAAAGTCCTAAACAAGAGATTCTAGCCTCCTCACACCTGTTAAACTCTAAGCGCAAGTCTTTAGATACACCATTAGTTGTTATGATCTTAACCCCAATGGAGCAGTGTGATAAACCATATTTAGCCTAGATGAGCAATGCCACACCCTATCAAACTTAACAGTAATGTGACATGCCACTCCACTGACCTCAAATGGGCATTACAGCACAGAGAAGAATATGACTAATGCACCAGGCAGGTTTCAGTGCTGCATTACGAGGCACAGCTTCACTGAGGAGTTTAAACCTTTCAAATATTAAATTAAAAAATCAGAGAAGTACCTTTTAGCAGGGAAACCCTGTTCTGAGGTTCATTCAACTCTTGCTCATCCATTTGTCCGTCTAAGATAAACAGAAATGGTATATAAAATTGACAAAGAATAAAATAAAAGCATAGTGTATAGACAAAAACAATACTAAAAAAAAAAAAATTATTTACAAGAATATGTAACACATTTATAAAAGAACCTGCATCACAATATAAAGACTCTGAAATGATACTGAAAAGTTAAAACATCAAATACATGCCACATCAAAAAATGAGTTAACAGTTCATAATTTCATTCAAAAAGGTAAACTGATCAGTATGGCTTATAGCTCATGAAAACCAGAAATCTAGACTCTATTAGAATTTCATTTCAAGTTTCTGTAAATTAATATTCAAACAATAACAGTAAAACAAAAAGAAGCTTGAAATAGATCGCTTTACATATGATATAAAAAATAAATTACAGTTTACCTCTGGATTTTTAATAGAAATTAACTACATGTAACTACTAGTAAAGTACGAAAAAGCATTTAAAATAAAACATTCAAGCAATCCATAAAAAGAGGAAAAAGTACCTGAAGTGTCGTCACTGCTTTTGTCCTTGCTGGGACTAAGTGTGTCTGACATATCAGACTCTTTAGCATCTATTTGATTTTCTGTGGGGAGATTGGAAGACACCATTTACATGGAATGGGGGGAGTGCAAGTCACCAAATCCCAAATGTGCAAAACACCAACTTCTAACAAAAAGGTTTCAATTTCTTGATCATTTTCTCAAAAATATAAAATGAATGAAGCATTATTTCTTACAACTTAAACACCATAATCTGTTAGGGCAAGATCTGGTCATTAGAATGAAAACCTCCAGTAGTTGAACTCTTCCAACTCTTGACAGCTATTCACCACACATGGTCATATATCCAAGCAGGGCTTTCAGTGGGGGATACAGTTGCATTCTAAAATAGTTTGAGCCTTTGTTCGGGGATTGGTCCTGCTTCCCTGACAGCCAAGACTAAAAACAGGTTGTTTGTGAACTGGACAATGGTGTGTGCTTCAGCCAGGGGTGGTGACAGAGGTGGCCCTTGAAAGCTTTAAAATGACTACAAAAAAGCCTTTTCTAGGGCCTCTCAACTGCCACTACAGGTGTTGTGTTAAAATTATTACTCAAATAATATTTCCATTACAAATTCTTAACCCCAAATAGACACAAGTAGTCAATAACAGTCCCCAAGTGGCCTCCAAAAATAATTGTGTTACATCACAAAGCTAATGAGTCTAGCACATTCCACATCGACAGAACACAGAGTGCTTTGGTTTACAAAAAGGAAGGAAAAACAGTGATGTCATAGGTACTGGTCAACCAGTGCATGGCAACTTGGCTTCTGTAGAGCTGGTCTAATCTGGACAGCTGTAATCTGGGTCTGTAATTCCTAAGCATAAAGTGCAGCTGCCAGGACAGCTGCGGGACCAGTGGACAGGCACACTCTGGTGATCACTTCACAAGTACCATTCACTTTTATGTTAAACCACAATGTTCTATACACGGTGATTATAAAGGCCATTAAGCTGTTCTCTCCTGTTTCTAGGATCTAAACGCAGACAGACTCACATTAGAGTGAATGCAGATGGTTAGGAGCAACAACAGCAGGGACAGCTACAGTACCATAAGGAATCATGTGCTGTTCTGTGTTTACAGGAAAAATACAACTGCTGTTATCAGATATACACTATATGGACAAAAGAATGAGTAAATGGAGCAAATGTCTCTACTGTCCAGGGAAGGCGTTCTACTAGATATGAGCATTGCTGTGAAGATTTGATTGCATTCAATGATGAGATCATTTGTGAGGTCAGAATGCTAGATGATCATCTCACCCCACCCCAAAATCACTGGATGCAGCTCAATCATTCCAGAGAAAACAGTTGCACTGGTGCAGAGCTCAATGCTGGGGGCAGTTTATACCCCAAACATGGTATTAAACATGGTGCCAATAGGTTTGTGTTAATCTGCTCCACAGTGTCCTATTATTGTACATTCGCAATAATGAATGTGTGAATCTGTGGGCTAAATGAATATGCATGAAACACTGTAATACATTTCCAGCACTTTGCAGTGGTGTAATGGACTGTAGTTCATCAGTGATCCATACAGCCCCCACTTCATGATTCAGCATGCATGTGGTTCCTGGATTAATTACCAAAGTTTATTCTTAATCGTGTGCAATACAGTTTTACGACTACTGTTACTTTTATAGCAATAATTCCCTAAATATTGATGTACAGTTGCAATGCAAAGATACAACACCATTGTGTGTTCACATGAATGCAATATCTATTCAAAATGACTGAGCTACACTATGAAATCCCCTCACACCCACTTAAATATGAAGATGTTGCAAGATCTTTATGAACAAGACCAAAATATTATCCAATGCATCCTCTACTGCTTTGACACAGGTCCACACAAACAGGTGTAATGGAAAGCTACATGACTGACTGCTCACTACAGCCAAGTGTGAATTGCAAAGTCTGTTGCTCAAATCTGCTCCCTCTGTGTCATGTCATACGCAGTCATCGCTTCGCGATGGTCGGCTGCACAGACGAGTCACTTCTCTCCAATGCCATCTGTCTCTGGTTGCTTGTAGCAGGCTAGCACCTGATAATCCAGTCCACGTCTTGATGTTATCCATCCAGGTTATTCTTGGTCTTCCACGTCTTCGGACTCCCTCCACAAGTCCAGTCATAACACTTCCTTCAATGCTCTCATGTGCTGCCTCATCACATGACCGAAGTAACGTAACTTGTGAGATTTAACGTGCATCAGTAACTCCTTTTGAGTTCTAGCATCTCATAGACTTGCTCAGTGGCTCCCTCTATGACAGACGTGCAAATACAACACAGGTACTGACAGGAGCAGTGTATTCTCATTTCCCACAAATGTTCATAGCCAAGTAAAAACTGAGGCATATTTAAATTAAGTGTTGCTTTCGTTTAAGAAGCTGAGCAAAGGTTCCTTGCACATCTTTACATACATTGTCTAGCAGGATACATGGAAAGCCAAGTTGTCTCCTTTTTTTGCGGAAATGAAAAATGCTCAGATCCAAGACTCAAAAAAGTCTTATGATCTGAACCATGAGTTCTCTTATCCACTGCACCTCTTGTACTGTTTGTTAAAAACAAACAAACTGTTATCTATGGTTGAAATTTGGCAGAGAGACATATAGGCATTTAAAAATTCAGAGCTCAGTTTTGGGGAGATTTATACCCCTGTAGCTGACAACCTACACTGGATATTGTGACCTTTGGCTCATGAATCAGCTCCAGGGTTCTAATGGGAATGATTTTCTACAGAAATAAACTTAACTTTGCAAATTGAATCCATGTCAGAAATATGTGCACTTTAAAGTGGATGAATTCAGAAATTAGAAGCTGTGTATAAATACTCATTTAGGCATAGTCCACACACAACCGGACTTCATTTTAAAATTGTGCACACATTTACAGCTTATCAAATATCTCCATTATGCAGAGAATTTACAGAAACCTCTGATGACTGGAAAACACCATTTTCAGATTGAAGGGAGAAAGAATCAAAGAAAAATGACATGAGGATAACCTATACCTGAACCAGTGATGGACCATGTTTCTGTTTAATGTTCATGTATCTGTCTAATCTCTGTGATTGTAAAGAGCTTGAGGAACAGCTCATTTACATTTGCTTGCACAACAAATGCCTCAAGCAGCCCACTTGAAAGCAGTATAAACCTTTTTTGCTATAAACACATTCATGAGGCATAACTGTCGACCTAAAACCAAAAAATTTAAGACAAACACCAAAGCCTACCTTTCAGTTTGTCTGGACTGGTTAAGTTGTTGTCATCTGTAGTTTGGTTGTTCTGAAGATGTGCATCTATGACATCTGAAAAATTAAACAGAAAAAATTATGCACTACAAAAAATGTAATTAATCTGTCAAAAATAACATATCGAAAGTATTTTATCATACAAAAACATATCTAAAACAATGCATTTCAAAGTAACTGCTTGTTGTAAGAAGCTCATACGCCTTGAAGGCATGCAGGTGAGACAAAGAAACCCCACAAAGGAGAAAAACCAAAGAGTCAGTGGGAAGCAAGATGGTAATAGGTAGCATGCAAAGAGTTACATGTAGGCTAATTTATAAATCAGTCCATGTAAAGGACAGGAAGGAATTGCAGTGCTGAGGGAATATGAGAATCTTAGGGACTGCAATATAACAAATGGCCTCCACTGTCATTTAACACGGGAAAACATGTTATATGCGAGTTATATTTTCAGGAGTATAAACCACAACATTTAGCAAAAATATTGACCGATATTCCCTTATTTAAAAAATAACATCAGATGTATAATTGCTCTTATAACTGAAAACTTAAGTTATTCAATAGCCTTTCAATAAGGCTTACAGCATTCTTGATCCAATCCATCTACCACGCAACACTGAAGGGGGCTGAAGAAATATTACTGACCACTGCTCAAAAGTTTGGGGTTACAGAGAATTATCAAAAACATACTTAAAAAATAATTTTTGAGAATATGATCAAATCCACAAATGCTGCTGCTCCAGACACTCTAATTTCTATGTTGGAAAGGTGAGGTAGGACAAAAACGTGACACTATAGGATTTAGTATGTCTGTACTCTGCAGGAAGTTTAGAACAATTTGTGCAAGGCATCCTGGGATTGAGGAACACACACACACGAACAGAAGATGCAAGCCCACAAAGAGCCGAAATAAACACTCTATACACTATCAGATGTTAATTCTACAAACATCAATAAAACGCTATTAACCACTAGAATCCACCACCAAGAATAATTAGAATAGTCTATAAACAACCTCACATAACACTATGCATTACAGTAGGAGATACTAATCCAAACAATCTCAATAAAAACACAATTGATCACTTGAATGTGAGAAGTGTGCAAGCATTTCTCAACTACAGTAAGTCTTTGAAAAAGACAAAAATAATATTTCAACATTAGTGAAATAATTGTTATAGCACTAATGCTAGCTCAAAACATATACAGTGGTAACCCTACTTATGAGTTTAATCCGTGCAGGAGCTGAGCTCGTTAGCTGGTTTGCTCGTTATCTGGATGCATTTCCCCCATAAGAATACATATAAAACTGATTAATCTGTGTCAGCCGGCCAATATACAGTATACTTTAATATGCTAAATAATGTGTTTATATGGGTTTTTAAAACATAAACGAGACGACGACGACGCTCGTGTAGGCTGGCGGCTAAGGAGGACAGGAGGACGGGCATACATGTATGGCATGGTTACACTTATCATATGAAAAGTAAAAGTAAAATGTATCTAACTTTCTTGTTCACTACCTTTTGCTCCCTTAGCTTCGCTTTCACTAGCACTTTCACTTTCACTGGACAGCGGTCAAAGGTAATGACTGACCCTCTTCTTCTACGCTATCATCTAGGGGATGCTACGACCCCCGCGCCCCTAGCGGTTGGCATAATTAAACAAATTTACGCTATTCGTTACTTGGAATTTTACTCGTTACCTGGAATACTCGTTAGTAGGGATGCTCGTAAGTAAGGTTACCACTGTATATCCTTTATATTCCTACATCCCATTATGCCTTGTTCAAAACGTGCAAACTTCCAGTGGAGAGCAAACAGCTGTACTAACGCCTACACGTTCACCATCAACAACCTGTGTGAGACACCAAGACTACAGTAAACAGTGGCGACAAGGTCGTACCTCACACTTCTACTATAAAAGGGTGAGTAGACAGAACAGCAACATTACTGGGTTTTATCATAGTCTTCAGGCAGGAAAAAAAGTACTTCTGAAATAAAAGATGTGCTATAATGGAAAATGTTCAGTGTAATGTGTGTACCAAACATTTCAGCAGTGGTGTATGCAAAATATGCAATACAAGTATGAGACTCTATAAATTGAACAAGCACAGGCACAAACTAATGTCTTGGTTATTTTTAGAAAATGTCAGTGTACTAAAGTAAACAAAACCCCTAGAGCTGCTTTATCCAAGAGTGATAACGTAACGGTGTCCAAATACAGTAAAACAAACCACAAATCACAAGTCAATTAGCAATGCAAAGCTAAGTAAAAAAAACTGCAGCAGAGCCTACTTAAAGCTTGACAAATTAGTCATTGGCTCAATCATGAAAAACTACAGATAATGATGAGGAGAGAATAGAGATTGCATGGCTCTCAAATATGTCAAAAACATCCTTCTTGAGTAAGAACAACTACTCCCTAGCAGGCCTATAACCTATTAATAAGATTAATTAGTGCAGCTGTAGAAGGCAGTGGAAAGAATGCTGTGTACTCACGCTGGCACTCAATGAACTGTTGGATTAAAGTGCAGTCCCCTCCACTCTTTAAAAGAAAGTGGTCTAACAAAGAAAGAAAAACCCGCCATTAAAGAATAATATTCTTTTTAAATGGGGAGGAAAAAGCTACTCCCACTTCAACTCAAGGAATAAAAAGGAGGTGGCTTGAATAAAGAAGCCAGCTCTAACAGGATACAACATGAGATGCAACCAGACAAAGATGCAAAAGGCTGGACAAGGACACACACAGGAAGCTACAAATGGACGCGACCTTATTAGCACCTTCCCTCAACTGAGCAGAACCACTCACACAAACTGTAACATGCTCTACACCTAATGATGTATTGTGACGCTGATGCAGTTTAAAGATAATTGTTATGAGCAGTATTACTGTGGGTTGTTCAACTTATTGGATGGCTGATAAAATTAACCAGCTGCAATGCCCACAAATTGCATTGCCAGACTTATAAAATAAATCTGAATATCACAAAAAGTGAATTATTCATAATTTAGTTACCAAATGTAAACTGTTGTGTTTTATATTCAATACTTGTAAAGTGAGATTTCAAGCCTTTTTATTTATTCTTCACTACATAATTTAAGCTAATAAGATACATTTATATATAACTGCAGGGATGGATCGGTAGCTGTTGGCTGATAAATAAAAAATAATTATTGGTATTAGCACCATACTAAAATTATGGCTTTTTTAGCTAGAACAGTGCAAATTGTCTTTATTCTTGACCCCACCACATATTCTGTTGACCACTCTGCGACTCCCTGTAATGGCCACCAATGGTCATAATGTAATGTGAATTTTACATATTAAAATTGCTCATTTAAAATGATTGTTATGACAACAATTATTGTGGTAGCAGCCACAAACATTTGTTAATTACGGGCTTTTTTGTTTTATCTTATCAAAACCAAAAATCCCATATTGGTTCATCTTCAGTAATTGTTTCCTAGCTCACTCAAGGAACACACTTTCAGAAGCCTGGCAGTGTTTGACTTGACTATTGAGAACCAAAACTTTTGCACTTCCACAGCTGCGCTGACTCACTTCCAGGTTAGTTCTATACGTTAAACTGTTTCAGATTAAGATGGCTGACGCTCTCCACCGTTTAGTCTGACTGATGTACACAGACTCACCATCAAAAACATTATGGAATCTTTTCTGAGATATATTAGCTATATTAGCTTTTATTTTAAAGAAAGTTTTTGAAAGAAAAACGTCTGTTCACTGCACACTAAAGGAAAAGTACTACCAGTTTCTCTCTGCCAACTGTCTGATGATTTGTGGTTTACCACATGCCACATATAGACAAATGGAGAAATTACTACAGAATAGTGCAGTTCCCCAAAAGGGAGTTCCAAAAACACACGACTGTCTTTGGTAACTTTCTTGTAATTGTAAAAATTGTAGGATGTTTGATTTGAAGAGCCTCACTGTGCTGCAACATGGCCATGAGCATCGAGTTGAGCCATGAGACGAGTAAGAAATAAGGTACTCAACATTTCAGAAATCACTCCCTAACAGATCTCCTCATTACGTTAGAAATACAACTATACTCCAACACTGCTTCATTAGCAAGTGAGTGGACTCAACAAACATGCCTGAATATAGCACATGGTTGTCTTTTAAACAGAACAGATTAGAAGCAGAAGCAAAGACTGAAGTCAGACAACGGGAAAAAAGAAAAAACAGGCAACAGAAGGTAAGCTCTCATGCCAAATTAGTAGAAGATGTGATAAAAGGTTAGCAGAGAACACTAGCTGCCATGAGCAACCCAAACTCACCTAAACTGTTGTTTTCCTTTATGCTTTTCTCCTGTAGTTGTTCTAACCGGACTGAAAAACGACAATGAGAAGATGTGGAATGACCAAAAAAATAAAATAAAGTAAAAGTGGTCTTAACTGAAGAGCCATGCAGCTATCTCCTATTCTCAAAATGTTGTCTTGACAAAGTAGCGTCTACTCTTATGTTGTATTTATCACTTGCATAATGCAAAGTGTGCTTGCAGGTAGCTTGCCCAACCAGGTGCTCAAATGCTACAAGGAGGGAAAAACAACTGTATACATGTGTGCATGCATTTTACCTTGGACGGCAGTGAGTCTTTCATTTGTGAAGTCATTATCCGCTTGTAGTGCCTCAATGCGAGCCTGAAGTGCTTGTTCGTTTTCTTCCATCTCCTCAATTCGAAGCTGTAGCTCCTTCTTCTCGTTCTGGCCTTTTTGAGCGAGTTCCTCCTGTCTACCTTCTGCCAGCTAAAAGAAAATAATTCAAATCAAATTTGGCATAAGGAAAGAAAAATTATATTAAAATTAGAATTTTATTCACAAACAGCCTGCAAATACTAGCAAGAATTTTCACATTATATTAGTAACTGCACGATCAATAATCAGGTAAATAATGAAGAGGTTAAGCAAATATTACTGAACAGATTACTGAAAAACTTAACACTTTACGCCAAAAATGTATATAAATGTATGTATTCACTGGATTTTATTACATTGGAGCATTCCAGAGAAGAGTTGCATTGCTCCACAACTCAATGCTGGGGGTTTTATAGCTCATGCTGGCATGAGACAGTGTCAACAGGTTCATGTCAATCTGCTGTTTATGCATCGAGTCCTATTCTATTAGCAATACTTACCTACAGGGACAAGACTATAAGTTGTGTGTGCATTTGTACATCAGCAATGGGTGCAACTTAAAATAGCTGAATGCAGTCATTAGGATGGGTGTTCAAAAGCATTTGCACATAAAGTGTATATTCTTATGGGTAACTGTGGTTGGCGTTATCAGAGCTCTTGCCTTGATTTTGTCAGTGAGGTCTTTGATCTCGTTCACAGCTCCATTGTACTTGTTGGCCAGCTCTCTCAGCTCCTCCTGGGTGCGCTCGTTCATCTCTTTTAGATGTGTACACTCATCCTCTGTGTTACTGAGACTCCTCTGCAAAACATAAGAAGAGGTCAGCAAGAAGCGTTATAAATGAGTAGGAGATATAGTTAGAACCAGGAGGAGATCTACTTAGATCATCTGTTCCGAAAATTCAATATAAAGGGTTTACACAATATTTCCTTTTGGAAGCTTGGAAGTGAGAATGATTTAACAAAGATGGACTTAGACAACTGCCTATTTTGTGAGCTGAAATGAGATTTCATTAATCAGAATATGGAGTACCGTGAAATTTAAAGAACAATTATTTTATTTTTATTTATGAGGAATAAATATCACGGTCAGTTTGAAATGGCAGAATTTTTATTGAAGCAAATGCAACAATTGAATCACAGGACAAACCAAAGTGAAATGTAAATGTCATTAAAACAATGCAAGAACATACATTATGTGAGTGACAGCTATGCTGTCAAACTAAATTTAGGATATTATCCATCATACTATAACTTCTTGTCCTGGATATTTCAATCTACACTGCATAGGATATTACTGTACATACACTCATTAGGTACAGATCAGTGTTAATTTTGACAGGTGATTTTGATTTAGTCTTAATCTTCTGACTAAAATGTATATTAGTTTTAGTCATATTTTAGTCATTTAGTTAGTTTTAGTCTAGTTTTAGTCGACGAAAACAGAAAACATTTTAGTCTATTCATTCATTCATTATCCCACCCGCTTAATCCTTATCAGGGTCGCGGTTAGTCCCCTACCCCCTCACTGGGCACAGGGCATTACACTATTCAACTAAGCCCAGGACAGGGTGCCAGTCCATCGCTGGGTGAACACACATGCACACACATACACATACATGGACAATTTAGAGTACCCAATCCACCTGACGTCCATGTTTTTGGACTGTGGGAGGAAACCGGAGTCCCCGGAGGAAACCCACGCAGACACGGGGAGAACATGGAAACTCCGCTCAGATGTGGACTCGAACCCAAGACCTCAGCGCTGAGAGGCGAACGTGCTAACCACTAAGCCACCGTGCCGCCACATTTTAGTCTAGTTTTAGTCAATTAAATGTTTAAAATATTTAATCTAATTTTAGTTGTATTTTTAGTTAAACTAATTTAAATTAGAGCTATTTTAGACTGCTTACTGTTATTTTAATAAAACAATAGTCTTTAATTTTTGTTACATTTAATAACACAATGACATCAGATATTGTGGAAGAAAGTTGGCCCATTTATCTTTTTCTAAAACACTTTGTGTTTATTTAACTTTTACATGACAAAATGTAGTATGTGAATACAATTTAGTATCAACTACACACACACACTAACAGCAATCCCTTCACAGCCTCTTAAAAAACAATTATTTATATCTGCGTAAATATCCAGTATAACAAACAAATAACAGACATATGAGAGAAGTCTGTCCTCTGAGCTTTCTGTCACAAACAATAAAGGATAGATTAAGAGGGAAAGAGTTGGGTTTCTCCAGTGTTCTGGCCTTTTCTCATTTTACTCGTTCCTGTTGGCTAACATTAACTTGCACTTAATGTGGACTACCACAGCTTACGTGTCTTTCCTCTTCGTTTCGTTATATGACTGTATTTAAAATGAAACGGAGGCTGTATGTGTGTCTTATGGCTCCAGTTAGATGTGTTTGTGATCTATTTAATCTAAACACCTAAGATAATGATAACAGATTACACATTTCCCCTTTATACACTGAAACATTCAAAAATGAAACATATCAGATATACATAATCATCACCGTTAGCGAACTAGCTAGCTACACTACGTTAGCTTACCTTTTTGTAAAGCTCGTGGTGGTGAGAACTGAGGACCTCTTGAGGTTAGTAGTGCTTTTCCCAGTTATTTTACATCCACAAACTTTGCTTTGTTTTGTTTTGTGTGGCAGTGAAAGTGAAATTACTCCATAAATCGCTTCTTCTTTTCAAAGCTGCAGCAGTGACGTCAACAGGTTGTGTTGTTAAACTTCACCAGTGTGACAGAGCTTAACGTGATTTGAGAAAGTCAGACGTGCGGCAGGTTTATTTTAAAAAGCGGATTACTGGACAAAAACATTATTTTAGTCATTCTGTGACATTTTCGTTTCGTTTTTATTCGTCGATGAAAAGTCTAATACTTTCAGTCATAGTTTTCGTTTTAAAATATTAGTTTTTATTTAGTTTTCGTCTCGAAAAAATGGTCGTCAACGAATATTTTTTGTCATAATTATCATTAACGAAATTAACACTGGTACAGATACCTTGTCTACACATTGCACATTTTATCAGCTCTACTGCCCATATAGTTGCACTTTGCAGTTCTACAATAACAGGTTGTAATTTATTTGTTTCTCTGTATACTTTATTAGCCACCTTTGAACCTGTTCATCAAAATTCAGGACCCTCACAGGACCACCACAGAGCAGGTATTATTTGGGTTATGAATCATTCTCAGCACCACAGAGACACTGATATCAAAGTGGTGTGTGTTATGCTGGCATGAATGGATCAGAGCTGCTGATGCTTTTAAACAGCCAAGTGTCACAGCTGGAGTGAAAACCAAACAAAACTATTCTGCCAACGGAACCCTGTGGATGTCCAGACCATCAGATAAGGTCAAAAGAGAAACAGATAGACTACACTGCATAACTACAGAACAACAAAGTGCACCTATATGGCCAGTAGAGCTGATAAAAGATTAGTGTAGATACAAAATGTGCTAATGAAGTGGCCATTATGTGCATTTTACATAATTTAGTTGGCATTATCAATGTGTTTTGGGTGGACCGTGATGACATTTTGCGATTAAAATATTGGAAAGTGCTGTTTGAGATCTGATCAAGCTTACCTCAACTTCTGACAGCTTCCTAACCACTTCAATTTTCTCCTGAAGAACCCGCCTCAGGGACTCTTTGGATGTAGTCTCATAATTGAGTTTGTCTTCTGTTAAGGCTACTAGCTCCTTTCGGATGCCATCTTCTGTTTGGTTCTAGAGTAATCAAACATTCAACATAAAGCAATGTGATTAACCAGGGCTGTTAATGAGAACTCAGTTTTTTAACACAAGAAGATCTGCATTACTTTTGAATATGCTTGCAGCTGGTTTCCCATCACTTCCAATCTGGAAAGTAACCGGTCTTCATCAATTAAAGCCTATAGAGATATGGTGAAGATAAAAAAAATATTAGACTACTGTAATATTTTAAAAGTACATTCATTGTTTAGTGTACATTACAGTTAAATGTATTCATTTTATATAAATAAATAAATAAATAAATAATATTATCGTTATACATTAAAAAGTCGCGAAAACCATAAAAAACTACGAGAATAAAATGTCATCAAATTTTGAGCACAAAATAAGATGGTGACACTTCACAATGGTCACAAATTATAACTGTATTAAGCACTACTAAATGGATTAATCAATACTAAATGGATGAACTGGATAATAAATAGACATGAACACAAGTTGCACACACGAGTTTCAACAAATGCTTTGTTCATGCTCTCAAATGTTTAGTTGTTAAACCTCATTAACCGAGACAGTGCTTAATCATATAATAATGCTTAATACAGTTATGTACTACTTTAATTAACACACTTGATACATATACTAATTAGTTTAAGTGTCAGCAATATTACATTAATATTGACATTAAAAAAGGCCTAAAGTGTTAACATGCGCATAATAAATATAAAATATGACAGTTTACCTTTTTGAATGAAATCAGAAGAAGCATGTTTTATGAACATAAATTAACTTTAACACAATATTCAAATAAAAGTGTTTAACTGAAACAAAGATTGTGTTGCGTTTTAATTCCAATCCACCATAAGGATCAAGTAATGGGTGGAAATGATTTCTGGTTTTTCGTGGTCCTGTACTATATACCATCATATCATATATGGCATTTATACCATTTGCCATGTCATTTACTGTATTGCACTGCTTGTACTTGTGTTATGGAGGAAACACTTTCAATTCACTGTGTATATCCAAAATGACAAAAACCAATGTCAATCATATGACTTGAAATTATTTGTTATATTGACTGCATCTGGGAAAGATAGAGACAGACAGAAACGGTTTAGAGCAGTGTGAATGTGAGGTGCGAGCACAAACTGGAAAAATGCATTGTATTTTACCTGCCAGCTGCTTTCTGAGGCCTCCTGTGTGCTGGCCAGCAGCCTCTGCAGTGTGGCCAACTTCTGCTCCAGCATCTGCTCCCTGTGTAAGGCCTCCTGATAAATTAAAATGGGACAAATGGACAAAACATTTAGCATTCAATAGAAACCATCATTTCATTGTATTCACTGAAATAATTACAAACCTTGATCACCACTTTACTGCCAGTTCATAAAAAATATTAATCAAAATGGCCAGTAGAGGTCAGTATCATACCTGCAGGTACTGGGAGAGCTGAAACAGTTCCTGAGAGTACATACTGGGCGTATTTGCAGCAACCTGGAAGGTACATGAGGGAAAGCACCGTAAATCAGAGTAACCTCAGAACACAGTGTACCACATGTTCAGGTAGGCAGCTCTAGCAGAAAATTAAGAAGTTTTGAGCTGTGTCTTGTGTATGAATTATGTACACAGTTGACTACTGTAAAATGGTTCTTTGTGAAGACACAAACAGTCAAAAGCATATATGATTTCATATATTCACATATAATTGAACTGAACCTTTGAAGCAATTAAAATAAAACTGGACATGTTCAAAATTGAACAGTCAACAGCTTCAGAGTAAATGTAATTGTAAAGATGTAAAAATGGACTAAATGGACATGGGATCCTGTGCCAAGTTCTTGTTTTACAGGAGCTCCTCTGTGTTATTTATTTGCCGTGATGGTGATTCAAATATGATTTCCCAGAAAATAAAACATTGTAGTCTTGAAGGTAATAAGGAGAATAAATAATGAGCTCATAAGACATCCAAGTAGCAATGCCTGAGAAACTCACACCTGTAGTTATGTTAATGCTGTCCAGATGCAGGAGTTTCTTCACTGAGGAGACGTGTAAAATATGTTTCATTACAGTCGTCACCCTTATAAACTACTTTAATCTGCTTATGTTTGGCACATTTCCAAAATTCCTCAGGGAAAACCAAGGGAAATACAAATTCAATTAACCCATATGAGGGTAGGAACCCGAATACATCACTGTGGTGATCAGATCCACTTGAGCTGAGATAAAGGGTTCACATGCAAGGTTGCAAGTGTCTGTAAACAGGAACAACACTGACAGTGCCCACATTCCTGAGGTCTGAGGGGGAAGGCAGTCAATCTACACCGTCGGAACTGACGTGCTAAAAGGAAGAGTAAGGCATTGTTGAGAGAAATGGGATCAGCACCTGCTTTAAAAACACCATCAGACACATATGGTCAAAATATTTGTATGGTAATGAAACCTGCTGGTTTGAGAATGACTAGGAGATGGGCTTGAGTGTACAACTGAATACTTATTACATAAATCACAAGACAAAAATCTTAATTCCAATTCAACAAATTTTGCATTCAGACAGCAAACTGAAAAATCCCATGAAATGTACCAGTTACCATGGCACAGTGCAGTGTTGCTAGGTTACATTTGCAATCTGCAGTTTCATCGCTCAACATGGTCTGACATGCAATACAACCGATCTCACACAGTCTGAAATTTATGGAATGTACTAATAGGCAATTGTCAAAATAAAGTCACAAACTATTTACTTGATCTAAAGACTTGGAACATCATGAACTTGTTTTATAATCCAGCAAAGATGTCTTGCACAATCGGCAGTGTTATATATTGAACATAATATTTTGATCAGAACTCAGAGAGAAGTGATGACCTTAAGCAAGCGGCTGCACAATTAACTAATGGCACTAGAGCTGAGAGACAGGTAAAGTACTCAAGTTTAGGTTTAAGTTTACGTTCACATTACATGCCTAATTGCTCAAATCCAATTTTTCCACTCAGACCAGATGAACTTGATGGTTCGCGTTCACAAACCTAAGTGAGCTGTATCTGTCTGTAATGTGAACGAATCTGTCCCTGAAACGGCTCACATGCACACATTGATGTGTACACATCGCCTTAATCACCAAGAACAAAAAATTGTGCAGGGTTGCCAGGTTTGCAAAAATACAGTCGGCGGGTAAAACTTCAGAGTTGGCGGTTTGCGGGTTTTTGCACTAAAAAGTTGAATGAGAAAAAGATTTGCAGAAGATTTACGTTTTAATGGTCATTGAAACTTTTCACTTTAGATTTTGGGCTAGTTTCCATTTGTGTAGTGTGACTGTTACAAAATCAGTAAGAGATTTGGGGGAGTTTTGATCAGGAGGACAGTAAACAGGTCGTGGACTATACATGATCAGGTGAAGAAGGTGAATAAACGCCAGCTGGTTGCTTTTACCATTTTTACAGCTACGCAAGTATATGACAGAAGCCAACGCTGGCTCACCCACTACGCACATTTGTACAAGCAAAAGACACATGAAATCACAAGTCCACGGATCGGATACGTATCTGACCTAGAACCACATATGAAAGTGGCTCAAATCTAATTTGAAAAGATCGGATCTGACACGTCCACATTGCCACAAAAGATCAGATCTGAGCCACATTAAAGCAAAAGACAGGATTTGAGTCACTTCAGCCTGGTAATGTGAAAACATAACCTTAAACTCTCACTCAGAACATTAAACCCTCAATGTCAGTGATGCAGTGTTTCAGTTTTTGTGCGAGATGTGTGTAGCGATATCTGGCAAGTCAACCCAGAGACAAATGTGAGCATGTGGAATGACCTAGTCTGAGCCGTGCTTAGCTCGTTACCACACTGTGCCCTGGGGAATTGTTAGGGTTAGACATTGGGGGCTTAAGCTCCATGTTTCAAGGGAAACACTACCACGCCACCCCATCCCAACCTCTCACCCAGACTGGCATTGGTAGCCAGGGGGACCCCATTTACTCTCTTTTTCACATCCTCTTGTTGGCAGGTACAGTCATAATGAATAAGACTGGACAAAAACCAGCCTCTGGCAGCGCATCGACCCATTGCCCCGGTCACTTAAAATCATGTTAACTGCATACAGGATCAGAACACAACACAGAGGGGTGATGACTCAAGAGTCTGACTTTGGAGGTTGTGTTTTTTTAAAGGCACTGACGGGAAGAAGGCTTGAGGGTAGGGGAAAAACCAGACTTAATTAGATTTCAGTTTGCTCACTAATGTGATTAAATGTTCTAAGCAAGTACCCAGCACTTTCCAATCTTCAGAGAAGGACACCTCTGTGCTGAGTGCATCTCTCTTGGTCCTGAAGCCAAAATTCCTGGCCATAGAGGATGAGGCATCCCACCCAGCAGAAGGTATGAAAAGACAGGCGGCCAAAGATAACTTCATTATTTATGCACATTTGGACCGCCTTGAGGTCAGCGTTCATAAATAGACAAATGCTGCCTCTGGCTACTCAAACTGAAAAAGCTAAATCTGAGTTATAGGTGGATACAGTAAGTAATGTAACAGGCTTGTTACTAGGTAATGACTTGTCATGTGAAGCAGCTTGCCTTCAAATTAATCAAGACTATTCATGATGAGAATACAGCACACAAGGAACCTCTATAATAAAAGGAAAACACTCAAAAACAAAACTGAAAACTGTGATGGAAATATATCCATTTAACAAAGGCAAAAGGATGTCTCCTTTAAATGGAAAGCAATGACTTTTTCTGGCCCCAAGGGCAGCACGAGTGTGATGAGCTCGTAGTTCCCTTTCAGAGTTCAGGCTAAACACAGAAGAAGAGTGAAGTGCAGATGATGTCATACGAGTCCTGTAAACATTAGACAAGAAGGAAGCATCTCCCATGCTGTACTCTGAGGGAACGCAGATGTCTCTATAAGGAGCCTTGAACGACTGTCTTCATACTCTTGGAATTGCATTTCAAAACCCTTTTTATCCCCACAACATGAATAAAAAGGTCAAATTATGATAAGAGGGAGAAAACCTAAAGCACAAGTCAACCCAAAAGCATGATGTAAAAACACACTTACCTTATCAACAGGCAGTGGTAGTGGTGCTTGAATGACACTGGAAGGAAAAGAAGAAAAAGGACTGTTAACCCAGCAAAACAGCAGCTAAACCATTACTGTTTACAAGCCTAACCTGCAGGAGTTCATACACATGCCAGCCAAGTCAGAAACAAATGTTTGTTTTCAGCTACAGTTGGTGAAAATGAGCTCAACTTTGCTCTGGGTTAATTTTTAACAGTGACGCAGCTGCTGATAAATGCAGCTGAATGGCAACTGAGTAACCATGGTGCTAACGCTCACTCCCAATGGAGAGCTCAAGATTCAGCCAAGTTTTGTAATCATTCAGCAACAGAAATATTTATCACCTTCTTCTCCTCTAAGTGAAAATGGAACAACACTGAACGCTTGAAGCTCAACTTTCATGTGTGTTGTGAGCAGGGTTGTCACTATCCTAGAATTTTAATTTCAGTAACAAAAGTGCAGCATCACAATACTTGATACACTTTAAATAACATGTCTGCCACTAATCTCTGTAATCCATACAGAAGTCTTCAGTTGTCAAGTAAAGCAAAAAATGGTGCCAAAGACTTCAACTATTTACAATATTTGCTGCAACTCTAATTGTGAGGGGGTCCATGATGCCAAAGTATCAGGTTTTTTAACCATTGGTATGGAAAACACTGGCAAATAAAATACCAGTCATCAAACCCACTCCATACTCATTAAAAAAAGAAAGAAAAAAGGTCAAGGGAGTGAAGACCAACAACAACAAATGGACGGTGCAGCCTGATGGCAAGGACAAAAAGAGTAGCAAAATATTAACTTTATATTTATGGCCTCGTGGAGTTTTCTGCAAATTATGCTGAGGTGACAACAGAAAAGCAGCAATGTCAATGTCAATGCCATCAGAGTACAAAGAACTATCTACAAATCATGCAGCTGAATTTGTTGACATCAAGGGAAACCAGAAGGCAGCTCAATACACTGGCACACTGTTTTCTGTATCCAAAAGAGACACATGGGTTTGGACCAAAATGTCAGCTGTGCTTCTGGACTTTGAATCTCAAAAGGGCCACAGGCAGAGACAGATTATAGCACTTTATCTCCCTGCTATCAGGACAACGTGATAACAGTGTGACTGATGTAAATACACATAAATGCCACTGAAACGCAGACTATGAACTTGAGCCAGAACTTCATTTTCATGCTTTTTTTTGCAGGTTGTCTAACATTCATATAGACTGTGAGGATAATTTCAGGATAAACAGACATAAATGGTCTATTTTTATTATACATTTTAGCTTCTATTCCTAGAAAGTCATCAACATTTCTGTGTTAAATGAGGCACAACCTATAATAAGCTTGGTTTAGATTACATGTTGCATACAGCGACGAATAAAAATGAATATCTTGAACAGCTCATTGGTGTTCATATTTTAATTTTAAAAAGTCGTGCCATACAGTACGGCCATTTCAAACCGTTGGAATCTTTGGAATGTTTCAAAACATTCAAAACGATATTAAAACTAAAAAGTATTGAAATAATGTCACTTCACGTGTAATGACAATGAAATATAGGAGTGAGTTCACCTTTTTGAACTATGAACAAATGAACTATTTCATGGTATTGTCAGATACATTGATGTATGTTTTACCCTACCGTTGGTACTCCAAAGACTTGGGAAAACAGTTCCAATAATCAACAATCAAATCAGTTAAGTTAACAGAAACTACCGTCACAAAATACCTTGCACACGTTAGCCCAGATCATTACATCATTCACGTAAATAAAGCCAATTTCACTCAATTTGCACTGCATGTTCATTGTGATCATCACACCTCATATCACAGCTGCATTCACTGAGCAGTCAAGAGACGTATAAGGCACCTTCATCACATACAGTTTAGTATTTTAAAGCTCCCCAAGTCATATAGATTACTGTTTCCTTTTAGCCAACCCACACGCCTGCAGTACATACGCCTTGTTAGAGTTAATTGGTTACCTGATGAAGAAACACGTGTTGAATTCCAGTTGACAGTAATTTCAGAAGAATATAGCCTTCAACACGACAGATACACAGCTATTCTTCCTCGTTTCCATTTCTGAAGATCTCCCAGAGATGTTATTTTTTCCCCATTTGGAAATCTATTTGATGAAATGTAGCAGAACTCAGAGAACGTCATCCTGTGCTCTCTTCAGTGGCTAGATAAGGTAGGTGGATGTTCACTTCTGCAATTTCAGAACACGGCTGGCCCATCCTTCCTCATGACAGAACATTAGCACTTAAGCCACTCCTCAAGATGAGGGTCAAAGTTAAACCTCGTCAATGCTATGGTGTAGAGCCACTCATTCATCCAAAGAAACACTTGTCCTTTAGCTTGCCTCAGCTTTCATTTTTTGTATGAAGCAAAACTTTGGACAAGGCTATGATGGGCAGAATGTGGCAAGACTTGATCTCCTAGTTGGTGCCCCTACGACTATCGCTCCATGAAACAAAGGTAACAGGTTAGGGTGGATTCCAGCAAGAAAGGAAGGAAAATGTATGAAGATATCAAGATTGAACAGAAATGCAGGTGCAGTATATGCATGATGCATCAGTATCATAGTTTGTTGCATGCTGTACAGTAAGACAGTTTAGGAGCAAAACTTCAGAAAAACTGCTTACATGTTCACCGGAGCAAAAAAGCAGGTCCAAAGTAGAATATTGCTGTCTCCATCTCCCACCTGGCTTCAGTCATTTTACCCCAAAATTAGAGCAGTATGGAGCCCCAGGCACACTGTCTGCTGTGTTTGTGTGTGTGCCGGTTCAGGTTTATGTAAGCCCGCGATGAGTCACAGCACCACTCCTGTGCCAAGCCTGAAGCAAGACACACGCTCCACCATTGTTTGCTGTGGATGTTTTAAAATGCCACCCTGCCACCATCAGGAGAACCATGCTGTGTCATGGACTCTTCTAGTGAAGTCATATGTTTGTTGATCTTCAAGAAATACTTCCTAGTCCTGCTTAAGTTACAAACTCAGCAGTTTCTGAACTGCTGAGAGTACTACAATAATATGGGCAGAATATTAATACTATAGTAATGGTACACACTGCAAAAAGCCCTGCAAAATAAATATTCACAATAATTCAGCACTAATGAATCAATAATCTAATAGACTATATGGACAAATGCTCACTCATCATTTCTTCTGAAATTAATTACGTTTTTTCAAAGTTTACCCTGCTTTTGTTGGAGAAACCATCTCTACAGTCAATGGAAGGCTTTCCAAGAGATTGTGGAGGACTGCTATGAAGATTAGATTGCTTTCAGCCACAAGAATATTACTGAGGTCAGGATGTTGGGTGATCACCACCCCACCTCATCACCAACTCATCTCAAATGTATTGGATGGAGCTCCAGCATTCCACAACACAGCTCCTCTGCTCCACAACTCAATTCTGGGGGATGTTATACTCCTCCCACACCTGACAGAAGACAGTATACCAGTATGTTCATGTTTATCTGCTCCAGAGAGTCCTATTCTATTAGCAACTCTTCTCTACAGGGACTAGCAGATGAATGCATTCTTTAAAAGGGGTGTACACACATGGGCATATAGTGTTTGTTTCAAATGTGGCCTGGATAATTGAGCCAACAGACGAAAGCAAATACATTTTATCAAAACTAAGTTCCATTCACATTCAAAGGCAGTTTAAGAGTAGTACAGGTACAAACAAATGATGTCTATTGTGACATGGGATGTTCATGTCAACACAAATACCAGACACCTTTATCTGTCAAAACTGTAATCACAAAATAAAAACACACATTTGAATGTTGCTGCCTTCTGTTACATCAGAATTGTAAAGGCCTATATCACATTTCATGATATATTTGTTGCAATGTTATGCATGTAAATGTAATAAAATTTTATTTATTCAGCGGCACAGATGATATTCTCTGACTAAGCTCATCAAACTTTGCCATCCAGCTCTCAGTCCAAAAATTCTGTCTCTCATCAGCACTTTCCAAAACACATCACAACTGTTTTCAGCCTTGGTTCATATGTTGGAGATGACACAGGTTTCAGTCTGATGTCTTCACCATAAAATACTCCAAAAATCAATATTTTAAACCCCGCCCGCCATAAGATAAAAATAGGACAAATTTGTCTGTTGGAATTATTGGCTATAGTTTCAATATGGAGCTGAAAATCAATAAGTAACTTAACCACTGATATATCAAGCATCCCTAATAGGTACAATTCACAAGTAGAAAAGTGCATTTCCTGAAGGAAACACAGAATGGTTGTACAGCTAAAATGGCTTCCACTTCCAGGCAGTTGATAAACACACACACAGAACGCAGGTCAGTACGGCTGTGGATTAGTTTCTGGATCTGACCTGACTGAGTACAGACAGTTTGGTGGCTATAGGATAAAAGAAACAATAGGGTTTGTGTAAGCCCAAAAATGAATGGAACAAGGGGTGGGGGAAAAAAGACAAGTGTGGGTCAGAACAGCACTGAATGTGTGCTTAGGGGTCTCCCCCAAGATAACGTATGGGAAATGGTGTCTGTTAGTTGAGCAGAACTACACTACATGGCCGTGTACTTTTCCACACCATTCTTCAATCATTACCTTTTACAAATATACTGTAACATAAATATTACAAAGCTTTGGAAAAAAAAATATTTCAACAAAAGCTGCACATATTAAATGTTACGTAATCACAATCAAATCTAATTTTTGACATACGATGTATTACCACACAGTTATACATTTTTACACTCCTAATGTATACAAACATAACTATGGAATCAATTCAGTCACAAACTGCTGAAGTGTATATTTGATAGAAAAGTGAAATCACTGCTTCCAGCTTGCTGAAATCTGGGCTGAATTACAGAGAACACAGGGGTGGCCAAAGATGATGCAGCAGAGAGGCTCGGGCCCAGAGGAAACACCCAGTTCCTTCTGGCCTACAGTTTTCAGTCGATAGCAGAAAGGAAAAAAATTAAAACAAAAATCCAGCTCTGCAACAGCAGACCCTCCTTCCATTTCTCTGTCTCTCTTCTTCTCCTTCAACCAGTCCATCTCAAAAAGGAGAAAAACTACACCGTCAAAGAGAAACACACAACTATGTGGAAAAAGGACAGGCTTTTTCTTAGATGAGCAACTTTCTAAAGAGGGGAAATGGCTTGAGCAGATGTCTTTAGTCGACTTATTGGAAAGAATTCCAGCAGACTAGTGGCAGTCCATGCTCGGAAAGAAACTTCTCGAGGCTCTCTCAGGATCTTCTTGATACATTTTGCAACTTAGCATTGCACAAATCCTGGATGCACGCATCCACCCATCAGTTTAAACCAACGCACACACGGAGGTGTACACAAATACGCATAACAGAGGCCAAGCTTGCATCTCAGTTGGCCTGGCTGAGCTCCAGAGGGCTCAGCTCAACAACAAGCAGCATGTGGCTTCTATAAATACCTCTGTTAACAGGGCCTCAAGTCCAGGAGCGGAGCATGAGCATGTCACTGAACTGAGCGCTCTACCTAGGAGCGCCACTGCAGTCACGGGATGCAATTTATCACCCAGTTCTTTAAACACCACTGCGGGCCCAGAGGCAGTGAAGGAAGAGCTCAGAGAGCAGAGAGAGGTGGAAGAGAGAGAAAGGGGAGGGGCTCAATGAAAAGAGATCACATTCATTCAGAGACTGCAAGAGACTGTAATTAATCTCCATTCACTGTCAAAGGCTATTTAAGAAGAGCAGTCAAGGTACAAGATAAGGCTGCGTATTGGCGAAAACCTGGTGATACATCTCATTACACAGGAGTTACAGTTCATTGTATTGTGATATATTGCAATACTGTATGCAAGGCAATAAATTGCTTTTTTAAAATCTAATTACAGAAAAACTGTCAGTGGTGCGCTTTCACACTACATGTTGCCATTAGAGTACGAGTGTGTAAAGGCTGAAGACAGATTACAACACTGACATCTAGCAGTCAGGAGTTCAAACAGCATTTTGATGACTTTCTTACACATCTAGTACAAGTTATCTTTAAATACGAGAGAGCTCAAAATGCCATTTTAAGACATATTTGGCTCATGAAGTCATTTACAATTGACACCATTGATTAAGACATGTTGTAAATGAAAACAAATGATCATGTGCTCTACAAAGAACAAATGTAAATATTGTATTTTCTTTCTATTAGTGGAGAATTTCCCTTCAATTACAGAATAACATTAAAATAAAAAATAGTAAATAAGGTCATGGCCGAAAGTAGCCAAAGTATTGGCCGAAGTATTTCTCCCAGAAAATTATTGCAATTACACGTTTTGTTACACACGTTTATTTCCTTTGTGTGTATTGGAACAACACAAAAAACAAGTATTGATAGTGTAGACAAATAGTGTTTGAAAAGACAATTTCACACAAAACTCCAAAAATGGGCCGGAAAAAAATTATTGGCACCTTTTCAAACTATAAACAAATAACTGTTTCAAGCATGTGATGCTCATTCAAACTCACCTGTGATAAGTAACAGGTGTGGGCAATAAAAAAAAAAAAAATCACACCTGAAACCAGATAAAAAGGAGAGAAGTTGACTCAATCTTTGCATTGTGTGTCTGTGTGTGCCACACTAAGCAAGGAGAACAGAAAGAGGAGAAGAGAACTGTCTGAGGACTTGAGAACCAAAATTGTGGAAAAATATTAACAATTTCAAGGTTACAAGTCCATCTCCACAGATCTTGATGTTCCTTTGTCCACGGTGCGCAACATAATCAAGAAGTTTACAACCCATGGGACTGTAGCTAATCGCACTGGACGTGGATGGAGGAGAAAAATTGATAAAAGGTTGCAACGCAGGATAGTCCGGATAGTGAATATGCAGCCCCAATCAAGTTCCAAAGACATTCAAGCTGTCCTGCAGGAGCAGGGTGCATCGTGCATCAGTGTCAGCTCAAACTATCCGTCGACATTTGAATGAAATGAAACGCTATGGCAGGAGACCCAGGAGGACCGTACTGCTGACAGAGACATGCAGTTTGCCAAAATGTATGTAAGTAAGCCAAAATCCTTCTGGGAAAACATCTTGTGGACAGATGAGACCAAGATAGAGCTTTTTGGTAAAGCACAGCATTCTACTCTTTACCGAAAACGGAATGAGGCCTACAGAGAAAAGAGTACAGTACCTACAGTCAAATATGGTGGAGGTTCAAAGATGTTTTGGGGTTGTTTTGCTGCCTCTGGAACTGGGTGCCTTGATTGTGTGCAAGGCATCATGAAATCTGAAGATTACCAAAGGACTTTGGGTTGCAATGTAGGGCCCAGTGTCAGAAAGCTGGATTTGCGCCCTGGTTCTTGGGTCTTCCAGCAGGACAATGACCCCAAACATACTTCAAAAAGCACCCAGAAATGGATGGAAACAAAGTGCTGGAGAGTTCTAAAGTGGCCAGCAATGAGTCTGGATCTAAATCCCATTGAACACCTGTGGAGAGATCTTAAAATTGCTGTTGGGAGAAGGCACCCTTCAAATATGAGACTTGGAGCAGTTTGCAAAAGAAGAGTGGTCCAAAATTCCAGTTGAGAGGTGTAAGAAGCTTGTTGATGGTTATAGGAAGCAATTGATTTCAGTTATTTTTTCCCCAAAGGGTGTGCAACCAAATATTAAGTTGAGGGCGCCAATAATTTTGTCTGGCCCATTTTTGGAATTGG
>BRDA01010862.1:46547-97804 GCA_036984385.1 Crenuchus spilurus
TCTTGCATTGTGTGATTCAACAGTACAATAATCCCAAGCATGCCAGCAAATCTATGACAATTGCTGAAAAACAAAAGAAAATCAAGGTGTTGCAATGGCCCAGTCAAAGTCCAGACGTCAACCCAATTGAAACCTTAAGAGAGCTGTGAATGCCTACAATTCCTCACTGAACTGAAGTAATGTAAAGAAGAGTGGACCAAAATTCTGACCATCATGTGAGACACTGACAAAATCATACAGAAAATGATTACTTCAATTTATTGCTGTTAGAACGTTTACAAGTTATTGATTTCATGGGGTATAGTTTTTCCACACATGGCTTCATTTTTGTTCAATAAATAATGACAACTGAATGTGTGCTGTTCATTTAAGGTTATATTTACATAATTAGACTTGCTAAGGACCAGGTGTGTTTTTTATTATATTCTAATAACTCACAGAATAGAAAGAGGGTGTACTTTGTTTTTCATAGGACTATCTTTGTATTATAAAGCACTGAAAGCTAGAGCATGGAATTAACTGCCAAATGTGATTATTGAAAATTTCAACACTTTCAATTCTTCAATTCCTCTCTGGAACAAACAATTAGCTTATTCAAACCCTACAGATTTAATAAAACAAAAATTCCTCACTTTTACGGTTTTCTGTCATTTCTATTTGAAGGATTTCCTGACATGGACAAGCGCTATGGTTCCAAGTCAGGTTTATTTAGAGCTTATTTCCACGTGTGCTAAATGAAGAGCATGCCTAAAAATGTCCAACGTGCTAGAATTAGCAGGGATGCCAGCATACAGTGCACAATGCATTTCCATAGGCCTTGCCAACACTGGAGGCCAGGGGAGACACATTGTGTATGAGCAATCCGTCTCAGGGAAGCCAGCGCTGGCACAAGTTTTGAAGACCAGCGATATACAGTTGCAGACACAGACACACAACCTGGCTGCTGACACCACTTTCAAACAGTGTGAGGACACCCGTGTGGTCTTCATCAACATACCTCAAGCTACCATGCAAGGAAAACTGAGTACAGTAGCTTTGCATCACTGCCAATAGAATGATATCACATTACTTGCATAGTGTTTTTTCCTTTCAGTATAATTAGTTACATGATTAACAACAGAGTACTTATAAAAATGTCCACTGTGCGACATGGTACTTTGTGCCAATGCCTCTGGGCAGATATGTCCAGTCAAATAAAACCAGGATTCTATCTGCTTGAATGGGGAAAGAGACATAGAAACATGATACTGAAGGTCACACCAACATTTCAAAATATAATTCAAAATAATGCACATTTTTTACTTACTACTACACATGCACAACAAAACAAAACTGCAAAATAAAGGCTTGTTTTATGCTTTTTAGATGGAGGCCTCTTTTTCTAAAAGGCCAAGTTTTCCATAAAAGCCACTAAGTTGAGAATGATGCCTCATTTATATTTCAGCCAGTGAACTGCCCCTTCCTCTGTTTATATCGTCTCATTTAATACTGAGCTGATTTATAGAAGGACTGTCAAAAGACCAGCCTGACTGTTTATTACAATAAACAATATTGTGGTCATCTTGTATGCACTGGTCAGCCACAACATTAATACTCACTCACAGATTAAGCCAATATCATTGATTATCTTTAAACAAGAGCACACAAAGGTCTCAGATTGATTAGATAGTTAAAAAACTTGACTCTTGTAGACAGTGTTTTGGATGCTGGACAAAAATACCCAAATGTGCAGACCTGAGTCACTTTAACAAAATCCATATACTGTAGTTATAGTCAAATGACTCAAATTTCTGAAGCAGCAAGAATTGCAGGGTGCCCACAGTCAGCAGTGATCAGTAGTGAGAATGGCCTCCATATTCCCCAGAGCTCAGTCTGAGCATCTGTGGGATGTACTGGAGCACCATGTCCAATTTGTGGCAACTCCACCTTACAATTTACAGTACTTGCAGCTAACATCTTAATGCCTGATGCCACAAGGTACCATCAGAGGTGCGTTACTAATGCATCTAAAAAATAAAATATTATGTAGAAAATTTGTGTGTGTTCATAATTATAAAAAACAAATACATAAGGTAACCAATTATAGGCTATGATCATTAAATGTAAAATAATGTACTTCAAGCATTTTTCATTTTACCGTTTACTTACAGCTTCAGAATCAGAAACCCAGTATCTCAAATTATTAGAATATTTAATTTGGAGTTTGAGCAAATTACTATAAAATTATCAACATTAAAACAAAACAGGCTCAAAATATTCCACTTTACATGTAATGAATAGAAAATATTTGACAGTTTATTGTTTTAAATTAAATGATTAACACAATTTCACTTTTTCCACAATATTCTAAATAGTGCATGAGTGGGCTGGAGCCGTTTTTGTGGCACATAGAGGACTCAGCATATTAGCTATAATAAGTTTTAGTGTTATGGAATGATCTGTATATACAGTTGCATTTTTCACAATCAATAATGCCAGGATGCTACACAGCACTGTTCCTCAGCTCTTTATATTTAAATATTCTTACATTTTCAGTCATAACTGATTAGTGGTAAAGAGATCCTTTAATTGAGCAGTATAAACAAAATAGAAAAAATATAAAGACCACCAATGCAAATGTATTAATATAAAAAATTACCAATCAGTTTGTCAAGCCACACTTAAGTCAATTAAAAAGTACAAGAAAACATTTTTGATTAAAGTTTGTGATGAAACAAAATATTCCTAATATGCCTAAAATATTTTACAACCTAAAGTACTAAGAACTTGGAGGCAAGAGTAATTCCTCAGGCTGAAACTAGTTAAAAAGCATCTGCACATTCTGTTTGAGTAATGACTGTGTGCAGACGTGGTTATTGTGCAATGTGCATTTCTTTATTATCTCAAAACAGGTCTTACTCTGATCGTCGCCGAGCTTCCATGCCATCTGGTAGGAAGAGTTTGATGGTCGAAACTATACAGCCATGAGTGACTACAAAGGAAAAACAAAAAGACAAAAGTTAAAATAACAGGGTAATCTCTGATCTTGCATAAAAAGAATGGTGTACACACAAACTCTCATGCAAGTATGGATCTGATTGATTTGAGGCACTCCCTTGTATAAGCTGCCCAAGTTTGTGGAGCTGACTCACCCTCCAGTCTAACAGCTTTACAAGCTGGCGTGTTCCTCTGGCTCAAAACACACCTACAGTACACGCAACTTTCATAAGACAAGTTAAAACGATCAGTCTTCCAGTTTTAGCAACAAAGACTGAAAAAAGTTTGACTCCTTGTAACTTGGCATAAAGTTACCACCAAGCGAGACTCAAAACACAAAGAATTAGCAATGCTTCGATACCTTAAGACACTGATTAGCCTATAAACCTGGAACTGGTCTTCGTAATGTCTGTCTGTTTCTCTCTCTCTCGCTCAGACGATCTCATTCTGCTCTAGAGTAGCATTTCTCTTCACATGCTCTAAAAGGGCAAGTTGCTTTGCATTCATATCTGATTGTGAAAGCTTCCACTTCATGTACTGTCATTACAACACCTTCAGGGCAGCAATCATGAACTGCTCTTGGGTTTCAAAACCCACGTTCTGCCAGCAGGCTTACATCATGGCTATCGCATGAAGCCAGAAAGACATTTGAAACATTTGCAACATCTTCAAAAGAGCTGTTCCTTCTCATTTCTAACAGTGTAAGGAAACAAAACTCTGATCATTCGGAATACCCAGACTATTGAGGGTTGAGCTTAGATTAAAAATATCTTTTTGAAGAGGATTCAAGTGTGTGTGGTGATACTGAGCAGCATTTCAGGTTTGGGACAGTTACTAGTTTTAAGAAACTACTTTGATGTAAATAAAAAAATATTATCTTTTAAACTGCAATGACTGGCAACTATGTACGCCTAACTTTGCCTAATTTTCATTACCAAAAACAGACTCATTCAGGACACTGATGAACAATATTTACCAGAAACTTGATGCTTGTAGTGCTATTTCTTAAACTTTTATTAAACAAAAGAATCTAATGAATTTAAAGTGTTTTGAGCTTTAGACTGTTGCAAAAACATTGAAAAGCACGTTTGATTGGATTTACCAGAAAGATTTAGTCCACATTGCTACCATTCAAACAGCTCTGTGGGTGGGATATTGGGCTAAACTAGTGTGTTTGTGTTTGATTCAGATATAGACGCAGATTAAAAAAAAAAAAAAAACACCATTATTGGCATCAAAACAGAGATCAAGTGTCAATTCTGAAATCCAGAAGATAGTAATCCAACTATCAGGGAAGACCCCTATTAAAAACCATTCTAAACATAGCTCTTACCTTTCCGGGTGTTCTCAGTCACATCCACTCCAAACTGAATGATGTCACCAGAGAGAACCTCACAGGGGGGGCTCTCCTCAGCTCCCCGGCTCAAACGCTGACTGTTTATGAAGGTGCCATTGCTGCTCTTGGTGTCCTGGAGATAAAACTGCACAAGAAGAGTGGACAAAAAGGTTAGAGATGACAAATCTCACACAAAGAAGAAGAAAAAGATCTAAAGCACATTCAAAGAGAAGACTCAGGTCAAGTTCTTATAATCTCTAACAAATTCTACCAAAAATGTACGTCAATACTAGAGATGGAATGATCAATTGGCTATACATATTTTCAGCCCAAAATTGTTATTCGATCAGGGAATAACCAATCATTTAGCCAATCATGCGGACTGGTCAGATCATATTTTGCGAGTTGCTGCAGTGTTGCACGAAGTCACAGTACACTGCAGTTCCTCTTTCAACCTATAAATCGCAATACAGACCTTACTTAAAGCTGCAGAAACCCACTAAAGCCAGTGAAAAAATTCACTCTGAGTGCCAACAGAAGTTTATTTATTTTTACTGTATCTGAATTAAACAGACAAATGAAAAATGCATACATCTAACATGCCTCATGGGGAAAGCAAAATAAAGACTTTTAACACAACTAACCAAATAATCACTAACAGAACACAGGAGAGCTAGAAATAATAACACTTAACAGCTAGAACTAAACACAAGCTCATCATCATCCAATGTGGTTGGTTCCAAAAAGCAAAGTTCATTCATTTTGAGAAACAAGGCATGGAGCATTACAAAAGCCCTGCATGAAGATTCATCGCCTGGAAATGTGGCATCCAGCAACACCCTCATCCAGTATGTTCTGAAACTGAAAAATTCTGAAAGGCACAGGTCATCAGACCCATGTACACTGTTTGATTCATCTCTAATCAATATGAATGAATAGTTGTAATACAGTGCTTTACAAACCAGAAGAACACAACTGTTTGGTCGGTTTGTTGTCCCCAGATCCTAGGTTCTCAAAACTTAATGTCAATTTCTTCACTTCATTCTGGGCCACATAAAAAGGTGAACAGAGGGGAGTAATACTTGCACTACCTTGGTTAATACAAGCCATCCTACCAAGACAACAAACGCTCACAGTAGCGGCATCAAATATCTAAAGTTCATGAGCTCATGTGCTCAGGGGACAGAACTGTGTACTCCACCAGTTCTTCCCTCCTCCATGACATGTCCATTAGAGCTGCATGATAAACACAATATGCTACCACTGTGATTACACTTCGATTTATTTTACAGCACTATACAAATGCATTAACAACAATATTGTGACTTATTTAGACATGGGCCATTTGTGTAAATTTGGATGGACATCATTTACAGTCATTCATCAAATAACTAGAATAAAATGAAAGGTTTTTGTTTTTCATAATTAAATAATAAACAGTCAAATACTGTATTCTCATTACATGTGAAGTGACTTTTTTGTTTGATTTAAAGTTGATCGGTATGACTTATAGCTCATAGAGAAGGCTGGACAAACAAGAACAGTAATATCATGGCCGGAAAACCATTTGGTTGCTGTTTTGGCACTGTGGGCAGGTGTGACGTCCTGCTGGAAAAGGAAATCACCATGAAGCAGTTTTTGAGCAATGAAGTGCTCTAAAATCTCCTGGTAGATGGATGCTTTGACTCTGGATTTAATAAAACACAGTGGACCAACACCTGCCGATGACATGGCACCTGAAACCCTCATAGACCACAGAAACTTCTTTAAAGGACTTTTGACAACTTGGATTTTGTTCCTCACCATTCTTCTTTCCTACCCAACTTTAATCTGTTTAATAAAAGCTAGTGCAGAGATCAAGCAGTGATTCAGTGCTTCCAGCTGGTATCAAAATTACAACCAACCAAAACACCTAATCCAACACTGATGACTGGCACAGGAAGCCTAATTTCCACCTCTACTTCACCTGTACATTACAGAATTGAACTGGTTCACAACACTAACAGGCTACATTATGTTGTCATTTAGTAGATGCTCTTAAAGCTCTAATAAAAAGACTTTATTTAGGTACGACACGTTCCAGTGACATGGAAAACCAGGTAGGACAACAGAAAAGCCATTTAGTTTTCAACCACCCGTCTCTCTCCTGACCCTCTTAGGCAAGATTAGCTACAGAATACATTTTGATTAAATGTATATTAGATTGTCCCCATGCCAAAACTCTTCATTAGCTTAATATCAGCTTGATAAGCTGAGCTGCCAATCCTGCATTGTACTACCACATGAAGTGGCGTGCAAAGGTTTGGACATCCTGGTTACAATGTATGTTACTGTACATAGTTAAACAAGTTGAACATGAAATTATCTCCAGCTGGCAAAAAAAACTAAGACTTTCCATTTAAAAAATAAAAGTGCCTGATGCAAAACTTCAGGCACCCTGCATGATTTGTACCTAGTAGCACCCCCTTTGGCAAGTATCACAGCTTGTAAATGCTTTTTCTAGCCAGTCAAGAGTCTTTCAATTCTTGTTTGAGGGATTTTAACTCATTCTTCCTTGCAAAAGTCTTACAGTTCTGCGAGATTCCTGTGCTGTCCTTGCATGCACTGCTCGTTTGAAGTCTATCCACAGATTTTCAATGATGTTCAGATCAGGGGAATGTGAGGGCAATGGTAAAACCTTCAGCTTGTGCCTTTTGAGATGGTCTGTAGGGGATTTTGAGGTGTGTTTAGGATCATAATTCATTTGTAGAAGCATTCCATTTTAACCTCATCGGTCCACAGGAGTTGTTTCCAAAATGCATCAGGATTGTTTAGATGTTCTTTTGCAAACTTCTGCTAAATTTTGTAGTGAAAACACAAATGATGCTTTCTTCTGATGACCCTTCTATTTGTGTATGTGTTCTGAACAGTAGAACATCGTACCACAACTCTAGAGTCAAGCAGGAGTTCTGATTTTCCATAGCAGTCATACAAGCAGCTTTCCGAAAGAGCAAATATTGGCCATGCTCTCTTTGGGTGGACAAGATAGCCCTCTCTCCCCAGCACTACTAAGCAATGTCGGCTGGCTCATGCGTCTGCCAAACAATACATCAGCACTTTCCTCCAAGCACGTTGGCTGCCCAGCAGCGATGTATCAGCAACAGTTCGACAAAAAGCAGTGGCTTGACTTAATATGCATCGGAGGAGGCCTGTGGTAGTCTGCACAGTCCTAGAGTCAGGGACATTACATGTGACGGGGAGAGTCAATGACTGGATACCAACATATTGGGGAAAAATCAAGTAAAAACAATAAATAGATAAAAAATAAATAAATAAAAAATAAAAAAATAAAAATGTAAGTTTTCCGAGTGCTCAAATCTCCAATGGTTCTAATACTTTTCTTCTACTCAAATCATACAAAAAAAAGTGATATTGCATATAATGTGGAAAAGTGTTTTGTTTTTGACTTCATGCCTTTTGGATGGAGATAATTTCATCTTCAACTTATTTGCATACCACTGTATTAGAGCTGGGCGATATGGCATAAAAAAAAATCTCAGATTTTTTCACAAAAAATCCGATTTTCGATTTTAATAGATTTTTTTCCCCTACTAAATATTAAACTACAGATGACAAAGAAATGGTTTAAAAATAAGTTTTACCTTTTATTTTGTTTTCACTTAAATTTCCCCATTGGGCTTAAAGTGCAAATTGCTAGATGAGATGGCAGACCATTCCATAAACAGTGAGAACACACAGTAACTTTTAGAATGCTTTCTCCAACATAGCTTAGTTTCAGACACAGTGCACTCTCAAAGAAAAAAAATAAATGCACCCTCAACAAAAATAAATAATAATTATCATCATATGGCACACAGTTTTAAAAATCGACAGGTCCGGTTGCTTGCTTTACTTTGGATGGTGCGCTATTGCTACGGCCGTTTTCATTCTGGGAGCAGCACTTCTCCCACTCCGCTGGATGCTTCTGTTTAAGGTGTTGGAATAAATTTGTGGTGGTGCTTCCTTTGGAAGCAACCATTTTCAAACACACCTTACAGCAAAGCCTTGTTTTAGCATCCATCACCGCAAAACCGAACCAATTCCAGATCACGGATGAAGTTACTCCTTTCTTGGGCAGAAGCTCTGGCTTTCCCCCACTCACCATCATGTTTGTACGTGTCTATGGCACGCACACCAGAGGAGAGGCTAAGGTCTGAACTACGGGAGCCCAAAAGGGAGTGTCAGTGGCGGAAGTTAAAATTGATTAAAAAAAAAATCGATTTTCATAAAAACACCGTCCTTAACTGTAAATTCGAATTAATCGATAAAATCGATTTAATCGCCCAGCTCTACACTGTATAATTGCATATGTTTGCAAACATACTGTATACCAATACAAGAAGTTGAATGCTGTATACAGTATTTACTGCATGCAGTATAGATTATGTAGTATACCAAGTAACCTATAGCTAATGTTTTACTGAACTGTAACAAATACCCAAATAGTTGAGTTCAGTATTTCAGTACTGAGTACTCTGAAAACTGCATATCCATAAGCTCTACTACAGAGAAGTCAGGTGTCATTATACCACAAGTTATTACTACATGTCTGTTCTGAATACTCCTGCTCATTTTCCACAATGCACATTGACTTGAGCAAAAATCCCTGATCAGTTCATCAGAAACAGTCAACTACACTTTTAGCAGGCTGGAATATTAACAAAACAGTCCAAAACCAGTTTAGTCATGCATTTAATACTGAAAGTGTAATCATGCCTGGCCCACCAAACACTTCTGCGAGACAGCACATTCTCAATCAAAACCATGACGGACCCGTTTTCATTCACTCAAGCCTATGTGCAGACAGAATCAAATAACACTGCTCTGATTCAGACAAACGCCGGCATCAAAACCCATGAGCAGCCACACAGCTCAGGCATCTGGTGCAAAGTGGTTTCTTTTTCCTCCGTCCCCATGGTTACAGAGCAAACTCCGAGCCTGTGACAGCATCTGCAAGGACCCAAGGCGGTACTCACATATACATATAGACTCATCATTGTGTCACTGTGTGCAGAAAAACATGATCATGATCATATTTACTCTAAAGGCTGCAAGGCACCTCTCAAACTTGTGATGCACACTAATCCTTAATTGTCTCTGTTAGCAATAGACAATATCATGATCATGCTAAATTACATCACACCACACAGGTATTTCAGAAGTTGATTGTACGTCAACTCATTATGCTTGTATTTGATCAATTTCTTTAAATTATAAAATTTTCCTTTCTGATCCTTTTTTGTTTATTCATGCAAAGGAAATTAAATACATTTATAGCCACTTCTGTATTTGGTGCTGCTATTTTTGTTGTCCATTTTGCCAATTTCCAGTTCACTGTGCCAAGGTTCTGGTTATAAAAACAAACTATACCACTGAAACAAGTAAGTGTACATGGCTAAATTGTGTTAAAATGTGAAATAAATTACCCTATAATAAGCTTATCCTAATTATATACAGTATATAACATTATATGTCTGCTTCATAGCTACAGATCTAAATAAGTTATTTTGTATCATTTTCTGTAGATATTTTCTAACTGATTGTAATTATGGTGGTGATGATGGGAACCATGATTCACAATGCCTACAATAAAAATACAGCTATGTTCACTACCAACAACAACAACCTATGAACGTGTCATTTTTGTCATGTTCTTTAGGTACTAAACGTACTTTGCAAGTAGTTCATCATGACTAGATATAAACAGAATTATGCTTTAACAGCAATAAAACTGACAAATCACTATCTACTTATTCGCAAATGATACTGTAAACGTGAAGCAATGTCAGGATTCCATCATAATTATTATGAACAATTCAGATTTTTTGGGTGAATTCTGAAAAAGTGCTGGATTTCCACATCACAATTTAATCACTGCACCAACTGACCATCTGTGCAATATTCAAGTAGCACAAAAACAGCTCAGTCTTTGCAGATGTAATCAGAGTTCATTTAAAACACAATTTAATATCCTGTAGAGCTAGAACATTTCTTTGATGTCATCAACATTAACATGACAAATTTATCCATGACAATTTTTTTAACGGAGATATTCATTTCAGAAAGGCATAATGCCCTTTTAGCCAAATTAATAATTACAGAGGACCACATGACAAATGTTTAATCAGTATCATTCACAAAATGGCTATTTCAATGACAGGACTCAATCAGAACTGCAACAAAGTGTGATTGAACCTCATTTAGACAGAGTGATTTAGGACATTATTGTAATGGTTCAGAAGGAGCAATTGTTCAGGTTTGTACAGGTTATTAACCCTCCCGGCCAAAACCAAGTCTGACTAAATGAATCACTATTTATATGCAATAAGCGCAGCACCCATTCAAAGAGCCTTGGTGAAGTGCAACATCATTGCCTGCATTCAAAATTCAAAGACTGATTTGCAGCCTCATTAATGACAAAACCAAATATAAATGAAAACTACAGGGCATTTGCTTGCAGGATGTAGAAGTTCAATACTCAACATGAATACAACTGTAGGTGTGAAATGAACTTTTGTTGCTATGATTACTTGAGGCAGTAAATGAATTACAAATAGTGATAACTGAATTTCTTTGTCAAAATGCACTCGATCACTCTAACAAACATTAGGGCAACAAGCAAGGTGGCATGTTCAGGAAAAAATTAAAAGGTTAATTGTGTTTGCTAATGTTCAATATTAGGACACAATTAGCACAAACTGACTTCCATAATTAGCCAACGTCATCATACATCAGTCATCACATCAGAATTTTGTCAACAAAATGGGCTAAAATTCAGCAAAAAATGGTACAAAAACAGAGCATGTCAGAGTATAGAATTGACTGCTAAATTTAAGTAATGAAACATTGACATACTTTCGATACTTGGTGCAAATCTAATGCTACCTCAACCAAGACCCATTGTAATGATGAGGTAAGCTAATCACAAGTATTAACGTAATGATTATTTTAGCCAGCAATTAAATTTTTTACGCTTCTCAAAATTTGATTCAGTTCAATGATTTAATGGCATGGTGAAATTCCACACAGAATTTTGCTGCATTAGGCCAAGTAAAAAAAAAGAATTGGTGATCATCCCCGCCCGACCCTCTAAAAAGCACCCGACCTTTTTTTTTTTTTTTTTTTTTACACAAAAAAACGCGCCAAACACCCATGTCTGGCCTAGAATCATTCACATTTTGCATGCTTCCAATGACGTGATCCCAAATCAATTCTGCACATGTGCAGTACACTTCACTGTCAATACCAATGGCCGGTCGTTTTTGTGATGCAAATCATGGCTTTTGCAGTGGCCAGCATCGTAAAAACACTGCAGTCGGCCAATAAAATTCGTTTCATTTCCCTGTTATCTAATGAAATAAAATACAATGGATTATTTTAACTAACTGTAATATATTAAGGCCGGTTCTGTAAATAAGACAGAATAAATGACTAAGACACACATTAACGGTAACTTAACTAAAACACACTAAAATAACTCAGAGACTAGACTACAACTAACAATCATTACACATACAAAAATCTCCTCTTAAAGACCCCAAATAATTACAAAATAGACCCCATAAACACACAAGAGAACTTTATGCAAATACCGTATGACACGCAGCCATCTGATTGGCCGACACCCCCAAAAGCCGCCACAATACTTTTCTACCATCAAAAAAAAAAAAAAAAAAAAAAAAAAAAAAAAAAAAAAAAAAAAAAACTCCCCCCCCGACCCAAAATTTTGGTGAAAAAGGATGATCACCAATTTTTTTTTTTTTACTTGGCCTTATGTACTTTATATGGTGAAACCAGCATAATAGTTACAAAGAAAATCATGCAGATGACGTTCAAACAACTGTGAATATAAAAATAAATGCACATTATGAATCACATCAGATCATTTGCCATTAGGGCGATGTAGCAATACAGATCACTGGATCATTACAACCCCAGTAATGACCAAAAACTAAGCATAGTTTCCCCATTTTACAGTGTCCTGGGAGCATGGAGAAAAACACGTGTCTTGCTCTGGCATGGTTGGCTAAACAACTGCATGGTGAAATACCATGCATCCCAAAAGCACTCATCACTCAAGTGTGTACCAGCAAATAAAAGGCAACAAACAAATGAATCATCTTTCTATCATTTTGTGAACCTCTGGAAAGAAAAGTGACAATTGTGCAGTTGATCCATGGTTCAGACCTGAATACCTGTGTTTGGAAGCAACCCAGCGATAATGAGCCCTTGCCCCAAACAAGCCCAGAATCAGTCCTGTGTGCAAAATTCTCAAGTATGCAGGAGACGTGCTTAAAGAGTATCTCGCATGCTATTTGATGTGTTCACAGTATGACTGATAAACTGATCATTAATTTCACAAAAAGTAGCCTCATCTAGGATTTAATTCATGATTCTAGATAAATGCTCACCACTCAAGGTGTTTAGTGCATAATCATAGTCTAAACTGGCTTCTGCAGAGTGTGTTCATCTTTACACTACAAGTCATATTTTGTTCTAAATCACTTAGAAACAATTGAGCTATCGATGTGACTTGGTTTGTGTTTGATAGCAATATTAGCCTCCTAATCCCTATTCTAAATTTAAGAAATGTAAACATGTCTTGAATGACCGACATCTAGCTGAGTTGATTTAAATTTGAATATTATTATTCCTTTAATTATAGATCTCAACTAAAGTTTAAAAAACAAAGGCAAACCAAGAATAACAAACCCTTTTTAAATCTGGACTTGACTAAGGAATGGAACATTGTTTGCCACTGCCCTATTATGTTGCATTAAACAGTGACTTAAAAATGATTAGCAGCCAATTTTACTCAAGAATTATTGCAGTAATAATATTGTTCACATCACAACGCTGCAGAAATAACGGTGAATCTACAGAGATTTAGGAAAAAACTTAATTGTGTTCTTAATTTAATTCAATAAGTTAAACTGACATTTTATATTTAATACATGTAAAGTGCCATTTCACATTTTTGGCTAGTTGTAATGTTGATGTGGTCTGAAAATAAATGTACTCAAACTCAATGAAATATTTTATAATTTTAGTATTAAAACTAAATTTTAGATTCTGGATTTCAGATTTTCTTAAACTATAAGCCACACTGATTAACATTTAAAGCAAAACAAGCCTTTTAATGTTATTTTACGTATACTAATTACAACTGTTATATATATGAAAATACATGGCAGTTTACACATTTGAATTAAATTATGAATACAAATGAACTTTGACAATTTTCTAAATATTTGATGTTTGTAAACTCCACTGTGTGAAGAGAGGGAGTGAGTGGTAACAGCTTTGGAAAGTTAGTGGTCCATCAGCCCTCGAGATTATCACTGCCCTGCACATTCATTAGATATGCTTCGTCACTATCACAAGCAGAGCACCTGCAACTGCAGCCACTGCTGCGTCATGTGATTGCTCTGTGTGTGTGTGTGTGTGTGGAGAAAAGGAAAGAGGCAGGCCATTTTTTGCAGGGAATCGCCCCCACATCCTGTCCCCAAAGACTGCATTACCATTCCAATAGAGCCCTCAAAGAGCCACCAGTCTTTTCTATCTCACTGTCTGAATGGATGGAATATCTAACCACATATGAAAAACGAGAAAAAGAAAACCAGTTTCTGTCTACATCAACACTCCTCAGACTCATCTCGGGGTGTCTGTGCTCATGGAAACGTGTGAATGCAATTACTTGATCCCAAAAATATCTCTCTCTTTTTAATCATGTGGGACAGTGCACCACAGGGCCAATTATACAGCTGGTACAAATTGTGTATCTGGCACAAAACTAATATTGACATGTCTGACAGAAGCGATGTGGCCTAACTATTTTTACAGCAGGCTTTACATAAGCTCAAATACTGGTAAACGTGGCAACGCAGGCACTGAGAACACGCGTGCCTTTGTCACTTCAAGGTGATAATTAAGGGAGAGAAGACTATGGGCAGAACAAAGCTATTTTTGCATCAAAATGAAGAAGACTGGAGAGCAATTGAAAGTCTACCAGTGATCTCCATAACTGCTTCTACTGGGAGGGTGGGGGGCTTTTAATACTTCTGCAGCACTCATTGACTGATATGTGCAAATTATAAGACAATGCTAGGACATTGCAATCTGTTTATATTAGGTCTTTTTAAATGCTATAGAGTATTAGTTAATACTGACCAACTGTTATGGGTTTCTCAATGACAAATGCAAATATTTAAGAGTACAGGTCAATAGCCAATATATAATGCCATTATCATTGTTTTTTAGCATCTCAGAATTAGGGCTGCCATGATTAGTCGACAAGTCACGATTATGTCAACTATTAATATAGTCGACGACTAATTTAATAGTCGATGCGTCGTTTGTTTTTTGTTTTTTTACTTTCTTTTTCTCTCCAAACTGCTGTGTCTGCCTTTCTGTCCTTGACGCACATGCGCAGTAATGGTAACTGGGGTAGGCCGTGGATGACGTCACAGGATGTTACACAGACAGGCTCATCATGGCTAGCCAGCAACGGAGCTCAAAAGAGTGGGATCATTTTAAGAAAATGAAAGAGAAACGTGTGCAATGCAATATCTGCAAGGCAGAATGTTCCTTCCACGGCAGCACAACTGCGATGCACGAGCACCTGAAAAGGAAGCATGTTGTGGCTGATTGTAAGAGGGACTGTCATCTCGGTAAGCTAAATTGCTAGTTAGCTGTTAAAATTAGCGTAAACAGAGAGTTAACTTGCTGCTTACTCATATTGATAGCTGTAAAAGTTAACATTAGTGATGACGATTAGATTCATCAGCCTTAGAACACATTCATGTGTTTTCTGTAACGTTATAACAGTCATGTGTTTGAATAGCAATGCTAATGCTAACGTTTCTAACATTATGTTTCAGTGCTATGTTTACACTTTATGCTAAACAGTTAAATAATTGTTTGTTGCAACAAGCTGCATATTTCATTAAAGGGTTAATGAACTATGATCTTAATTGTTTTTATTTTTAGTTAGCATATAGCTAAAATCTAATGACGGTTATATAATAGCAGCTGCATTCTAGTGTGATAAGCTGTATGTTTGTATTCAATTAATGTATGATCTGATTAGTCGACTAATCTTAAAAAATAATCGGTGATTAGTCGACTATAAAAATAATCGTTTGTGGCAGCCCTACTCAGAATATATGAAACATTATAGGATTGTTGAATTGAGACAAAACAATAGGTTTATCAGTCATGAAAGGTAAAACTGGTGCTACAGGGATCACCAACACTACTCAACAAGAGCTTCACTTATTTGGTTGCCTGCAGATGTGCCTGTAAATGAGCCATTTTTGTTCAGTGGCAATAAACAATGAAAAAAATGGCAATAATCTTATTAATCAGCAAACTAAATCAATAAATCACCATGTATAAATATTTTACCTGTCCGAAAGGCAATCACGTAACAGATGTACGCCCTTAAAGAATTACACAGGCTTCTGTAGAACATACAGACCTATGAAACACATTTAGTTAAAAGGTTAAACAAAGAATAAAGCTGATAAGGAGAACATTCATAGTAATTAAAGACTAATGCACCCAACCAGCAAAATATAAAACAGAAATTGACAATGAGATCTAGACATAGACCTTAGGACCAACATGAGTAAATTTTATAAAAATGTACATTATTAATAAATTAGCAGCCATTTTTTCTTAGAACTTAGTGTGCCAAAATCTGTAGATTCAATTACCATTATATTTCAATAATTTCATCTACTCCTGATGAACAGAAAGCAGGCTCACCTAAATCTCTAAAATGTCAGCAGGGCATTTTATTTCCATATCAAGATTTTAGTGATTAAATGTAGGTGGCTCACAGAACCGTTCTTTCTGTAATCTAATGACAATAGCAATTCAGAGAGATTAAAAAATCTGGAATAATCCACAACTAGACTCCTAACCAGAACATTAGCTCTTAATGGCATTAAAACTGCACAATCCATCAGCTTCCAGATACAGAACATTAATTAATTGACAAGTAATCCCTGAAAAAGCAATTTCCAAGATCTGCAAAACTAAGGTAAACCAGGATTTTACCAACAATTATTTTAAATGCTTTGAATAAATGTGGGCAAGTTCCCCACCTGAAAATTGTTCTATGCTGGAATAACACCATTGCAGCTGATGATCAAACATAATTGTTAAATTTCATGAGTGAACAACAAAAGAACAAAAGAAATGGACCAATAAGCCAAGTGACTAATCACAGGGTCACTCAACAATGAAGCTTTAATCCAAATGATGTCAAGTTCTGAGCTCCAGTTCATGGGGTGTGTTAAAGTCAACAGTCGCCTCCACAGACAGCAGTGTTACTAAAAGGAAATAACAAAACGAGAAAGAAAAAGCAAAATGAATATGTCAAGTCCAGGAACAGGCTGAGAGACACAGAAGCCTGAAAAATTCAGGACAAACAGTTGTGGAGGATTTGCCACACTTGCTAATCCAAAAAAGATCACCATAAACACAGAGCAGCTAGTTGTTTTCCTGTGAACTCGGGGTCAGCAAGCTGAAGTCAAGACCCTCTACACACACCAAATTGTGACTCATTCTTTGGATCTGCTCCAAGACTTCAGCCTGTGGGTGTTTCTATCAGAAGCCCTTCAGAGCACTTCTCACGTGAAGAAAATTCTTCAGACATTTCATGAAGACACGATCTACCATGGTGTGCAAAGTCTCCGGGTCTAAGCACATTTTATTAAATCTATGTCAATTGCAGGTAGTAAAAACAGTACAATTCTGATAGATTTGTACATTTCTGTACAACTGTCAATGACAAATTTACTTAAACTGAAGTACAGTCCCACATCAAAAGAAGTATTTTGAAACAATTGAGGGTGTTTAAATCCAATAACTGCAGAAAATCAGATCGTCAGTAATCTGATCACCATGCTCACATGCACTTGAGGTCTGTTTTCATGCATGTTCAGTCAGTGAAATCTGAAAGAAATTGGTGCAATACGTTATTTGCACTTAGAAAATCAGATTACAGATCTAAAATCCAGCTCTCTTTATTGGATTTCTTAATCAAATTTCTAGACCTAAAAAAATCAGGAGTATGCAGTTTACATGATCACTTAATACTATAAAATTGGGTTTTAAAAAATGCAGTTGTAATTTTCAGAGCTGGTGGAGTATTGGTTTTTGGACTATAAATATGTAACATGTACAAATTATAATATTAAATTATAATTATAATACTATTATAGGGCTACGAGTCTGTTGCCCGTGACTGCACATATTTTTCTCCTCTGGCCCATAACAATGAACATGTTTATTGTATGTTGTCAATGCCTTTTTGCTGTTCTGTGTTGCAAGTAGTCCTGGAGGAATCAGTCTTTGCTGATTGACTATATTTGTGGTTAGAGAACAATTATGCCAATTTGTTTTGATCATTCCATCACTATAAGGCACCCTTTGATCACACCCTCAACTATAAGGCACACGTTAATGGCAGACTCACAAAAGACAAAAATTCAACAGATTACCTTCACCTCTGAGCAAACACCATTTTATACTTCGAAAGTGACTGTCTGGTGGAAGCTAACTATGCACTAACTGCATGCTTAATTCAATAAAAAGCCCAGCATAATGAAATTCACAGCATGATAGCGTGCCAAAATTCCACATAACCTAAAAAACACAGTCTAGAATTCTTCATCTTATTTTACATCTGTTCATACATCTTTTTAAATTAAATTTAAACTTTGAGAACTGGTTATGAAGTTATACGCATTATTTTTCTTAAAGTCATCAATTCTTGTTTGGAAACAATATTATGCATTTCTATGCACTGAAGTGATTTAGAGGTGAATAAATACATGTGTATAGGTGGTCTATAAACCTAGTATTTTTTATTGAGTTTTTAAATACACTAAAACACTAAAAAAGAGCCTTATGCAAATTACCTTTCAAGTTTGTTTTTGAGTTGTCATTGTTTCACATAGAAATCAGCCTTACAATACAAGTAGTACGAGGGGAATAACTGACTGAGGATATAAGAGTCAAATGCAGCGATTTATTTTAGTGTGACAGTTAAATACATTTACATCCTGCTCTGTAAGTGCAAAGCGAGACCAGCAGGATTCATTTGCAGTTTGGATGCAAAGTGGAGCCAGTATCGACTGTTAGCACCAAGGCAGCGTGAGGCTAACCGCCTGTCAGTGCTTTGGGACAGGGGAGGGACTCACTGAGTACCAGCTGCTCGGTGGGGTCAGTAACTGCAGAATGGCTGGAGCATTCACTGACTGCAGAATTCTGTAAAAAACACCTCAGTGACCAATGCTATAATAGTACATATCGAAGTAGGCAAAAATTATATAATCATTATTGAAACATTTCTTATCGCGATAAATATCGATATCGAATTATTGTCCAGGCCTATACAGACCATGTCAAAAACATGTTTAGATTTCAGTTGTGATGTGCATGGATTTACATATATTTACCATCTGCCCAAAATATTAAAAATATACATTTTAGTGACATTTGACCGATATATGTTATATAATGTGAAACATCACTCAAAATATGACAGTTTGTAGACATGGTGATCTTGTGGTTGAAGTCAGAAAAGGAATGGTTTGTTAAAGAACAAACACAGTAGTAGTAGTAGTAGTAGTAGTAGTAGTAAACTATTTTCCCTGCACATAATCCAGCCAAGACAAACCTGGACACCAAATTTTGTTGCAAGGCTAACATTGCTAAACACTAGAACTCAATACAAAATAAGTCAGTCTTTTCCATTAAAAAAAATAAAAATCACAAAATGTCTGATCCCAAACAAACTACATCCATATATTAACTTGTAACATTAGCTTTGCAGATAGAAATGTGGATGCCAAATATGTCTTGACTGATCAATTACATCTGAGCTAAAATTTAAACTGTGTAAATATAGTTTTGGACATACAATTCCTTTAAAACAGCTCTACGCAAGTGGACTTTTGGCAACCTCTCTGGCAGAAATACGTAATCGTGTGACTAACATTGGTTGTGCTGTGGCTAATGAGTACAGCAACTAGCATTCATTCTCACTATTTGAGTTTAGAGTATGGATGTAACAAATACCTCTTATCATTAATCACCAGCAACATACAGTTTTCCACTTGGCACTCTGAAGGTACAGCTGCCAAAACTCCATGTTTATGTGACTTGGAGACATGATCCAAATACAATTTCCGAATTCTCTGACTGCTACCTAGTTAGCATGCTTTTCATTACATTAATTTCTAAGAAGAATGGTTGGGTACAGAGTTTAAAGGGAAAAGGAAACAAAAACTGGACCCACCAAATGTACAGAACACAGTACTGAAGAAAAACAATTTTTAGGGCAGCTCTTTTGTGACCCAGTAACGCACATGTAAGGTACATTATTTTTAAACAATTGGCCTATAAACAAAAATGGCACATTTGCAGGCAGCAATATCAGTGTTGCAGCTCTAACACAAAGAACATCAGCATTATATATTGGCTATTGTGCACTCAAAATACTGGCATTGGCCAATGGAGAAAAAACAAAACAAAACAAAAACATACTGATCAGTCACTATTCAGAGCAGTAGAACACAAGCGTTAATATGCAATGTAAACTTTACAACTACATATCTCCACTCTCCAAAAAATACTAACATTTGAAAATGTAATACCTCTACTAGTTAGATTACAATACATAATCACAGCACCAGATAATTCCACCAAATAACCAAGCAGCATGAATACCTGCAATTTGTCAAAACATAAAACAGTAACCTTATGAATTATGGGGAGATTAAAATGAAAATTCTTGTGCTGTTTGATCAGTATGAATCACCAGGCTGCCATATAAAAGTGGAGCAGCAGATGACTTGAGGCTAGGGCAACATGATTTTAATATCATATGCGAAATGCACTCAACGGAATTACAATTTTCTCAATGATGACACAATGTTCAGAACAGTGCATTTGTTGTAATCTTATGCAAAATCTTCAATGTGTCAGTTTTTCCTGACATGTGGCTGGATGTAGGCTCATTTTAGTTTAAAAGGTGCTGATGCAACTCAGCGTCCTGTGCAGCTGCTTCTCATACTGTGCAAAGGGTGTGGGTCTCCCCGTGGGGCACTGTAGAGTGAGGGTCTGGCGGCTGAAGTCAGCTGCTAAGCAGTTGTCCCTTCTAGGAGCTGCTGATAATAACAGACTCTAGAGAGGGGGGACAAATTCCAGTTGACTATTTTCAGCACTGACATCAGAAGTTTAACTTTGCTGGAAAACAGGCACCAGTCAATAGTCAATACCACTGAGGGACTTTCAGCAGAACTGAAAGAGAGAACGCTTTGTATGACGAGAACAAAATGTACAGCCTCATATAGACTTGTTACATTCACTGATGTCTTTATGTCATTTAGTTAGTTAGTAACTATACCCACTGCGCAATATTACATTTATTTACAACAATAAAAACAAATTTAAAAATTAGGTCAAACTTCAGTAAACTGCTCAATCAACATTTAGGCCAACTACTGCTGTTAATGCTAAATACAGAAGAACAGATACATTTATGGTATGGAACTGAGGGGTAAGAGTTGCTAAGGGGGATAATACTCTGGATTAGACATGCATGGGTCATTCTCATTAAGCTGGAAAAAGCCAAATTTATCCAAGACAGACAGAGCCTACAGTTATTATGCTCTACAAGGAATCCGCAAAATCATGCTGCATCATGCAAAAACAATAAATTTAATAAATGTAAAGAGACACACTTAAAGCTGTTTGTAATCTCCGTCTATCGCCTGTCAGTCTCAAAGCAAGTAAAATTTGCATCAGATTGAGGGTGGAGTGAAAATTGCAACATCTACTACTGCTCTTACCTACAAATGCAGCTGTCCATGAGACAGTGTTAAAAAAAAAAAAAAAAGTCTAAATTATAAAAGCATTCAGTGTGAATGGATGATGCTCCACTCATGATGGATCTAAATGTTTGTAAATGAAGACCACTAATTCAAGGAAATTTGCATGTGGGAAAAAAAAGGAAAAACAAGTTGGCATGAAGGCAAATAGGGTAATATGGAAAAAATTGATTGTAATAAGCATTAATTAGCACACCGCATAACATCTTATTGCCATTCACAGCCAACAAAATTAGCTTTGTGGGGGGAAAAAATGTTCAACTAAAGCTAAATCTAAAAAATCTGTCATTCTAAAGACTATATACACACACCAGTCAAGATGCCAGCTTTAATGAAGGAGGTCCTTTTTATTGCAAGACCACACAAAGGCAGACAGGTGGCCATGCTGGCATGCTCAAACATCAATGCGTGCATGAATGGTAATTCTTCATTGGCACAGTTTGGATGAATGTCTTGGCACCTTGTCTCAACAGATCAAACCAATGAGGGCCGATTTGTTCCTTATGGGTCATCTTATCAGTTCAACATTAACCATATTAGCATAAAAAACAAGAGTACAAAAGACCTGCATGCTAATTTTCATGCTGAAAATGCCTCTTTGTGTTAATGTGAAGTAAATATTCAAATGTCAACAAACTGCATTTGGTCAGCAGATATACACTTTCATGAGAGCATTACAATAAAAACATTTACTGCATCTATTAACCGTCACTGCCCATCACTGTATAAGAAATTACAATTCTACTACAAATAATCATCTTCCACTCTAATAAACTGCAAATCTGAGGAAAAGGGTCAAGCTGACTGTGGTCCCAGTTCAAGAAGCATTAAATTACTTAAGCCTGTTGCTGAAGACCATAAAATATGCCAGACACTTGGCATTCAAAACATTTTCTAACCATCACAAGAACACAGCAATGCATTGGACTCACTGACTCATCATTTACTCGAAAAAGACTAAATATCATGAGCCAGCAAACATTTTGAATGTAATCAGACAGCATAATGATGCCTATTAAGACCTGTTCTAATAGAAATACTGGTAGAGAAGGCGTTTCATTAACCTTTCAGGCAACTTCTGCAACCCAAAACACACACCAATCTGCCTTTACAGACAGCAGAACATTATGCAGTGGTTTCTATATTAAAATAGTCACGTAGAAATTAAATGTGATTATCTTCAAACCTATCCTTTATACTTCAAAATCAAAAAGCTAATGGAATTGTGCTAATTTATGTCAATTTAAAATGGACTATTGTTGGTTTCCATGTGGACCGAATGGAGCGAGTTGTGAATTGTGTAAAGGTGTTATCAGTGTTTACACACATCAAATAAGGATGTATGTTTGGAGTTGGCAGATTTTTGCTCAAAACACAAAATCAGCAATTGGTCAATTTATTCCATTAGGCTTATTTTGCTGCAATTTTATAATATGAGCAGGTAAATGCGCACTAGCATAACTGTGCATGACTCACTATATCAAAGCTTCAGCTGCTTCTTACTTTTGATATACCACTTTATTTGATTAAATGTCATTTAAATGGGCAACTGATTTATGATTTATTTGCCCATTAAAGAGCAAATAATGATATGCACATTGGACCTATTTCCAAGTGTTTATTTAGCCCACAGTATGAAAATGCTAATCAAAATGAGTCCTCAAATCATCCATCTGGTATTTTGGCTGTTATGAAATTGACAATAAAAAAATTCATGATCAATGATCAGCGATCATCTAGTCCTGGTCATGCTGCTTGTAATCAACAGGCAGGACCTGAGAGTGCAATATTGGCTGCGATCTCTCCCATTGTGTAGATTGTGCTCACTCCCCATCACTACTAATTAACATATGCTTCCTTAGGCATCTGCAAACCAATCCATCAGCAATGGGGATCCTGTGCTTTCCTCCAAGTGTGTTTGCTTCCCAGAGACAATGAATCAGCAGCAATTTGAAAAGAGGCGGTGGCTGACTTCACATGCATCAGAGGAGACATGTGCTGGTCTTCATCCTTGTAGAGTCAGAGATCATTACAAGTGATTGGGAAAGTCTTAGCGGACTGGTGGGTTGATTGGCTAAATACTACACGGGGGGTTTAAGTCAATTAAATCATGAACAATTAATCCATAGAATCAAACTCCTATTTGTAAAAGTTAGTTTTACATTATATGGACCTTTTAAAATCTAAAACTGCAACTTTATTACATCTGAATAAGGAACATACACCACAAATAAAAATTATCTGCTGCACTTTTACTACCTGGATGTGTTTTCTTATATGCTTTTTTGCACTGCAGTGTAAAGCACAACTATAGGTAAGCCTAAACACTTTTGACAGATAAAACTGCCTCACCCAGTGTTTCCTTAGACAGATATGCTCCCACGATTCCAAATGACACACCTTAATTTCATATAATTATTTCATAACCCCTGGGAAATTCTCCTACATGTATTCATGCCTAAAGCACGCAATTACTGCATCAGTGTTATACATATACTTGTGGTCATTATAAATGTCCAGTCAAAAAAGGCCAAAACACTGAATGTCAGAAGTATGAATGATTTGTGAAACCTGCTCTATGACTGTTCTGTTCAGATAGTGTAGTGCAGGTCAGTTTTTCAAGGAAACATTACATACAAATTATTCACAATGATTTACAGATGCAACATAAGATATCAAAAACACAAATGTTTTCCTATTAAATGGTGAAACCTCAGCTGCACCTAAATACTATAGACTGAACTGAGCTTATGGGAGCATGAGGAGAGCTAAACTGATCATGTTGAACGTTGGCATGCTTACCAATGATGGTCATCTCTTATGATCTAAGAGGCACCACAATATAGTTGTTTTTCACCTGTAAATCAACAGGTAGCACATAATAGGAGGAAGCCAATGCTCAGCTTCCTTCCACAGCATACTTCATCCAAGAGCTTCACCACTGGGTGCCAGGTGGAAGTGAGAACATATCAACAAATAAACCTTTTACTGCCAGTTGTGACCAATACAGACATCAAAGTAAGTGAGCCTTTCCTGGTATCTCTTCAAGCTAGGCTTGATCCCAACAACACTGGGAACTTCATATGCAAAACTGGTTAATGGTTAAACCTGGCAAAACATTCACTGCTTCTCATTGTTCATAGCCCTATCAAAAGAAATGCTAAACAGAACAAGGTGAAGCTAGCAGATGTTCAATATCTGTAACCCACATGGGCTATATACGTGGCGCGATGATTCTGAAAGACTAATACGGTTGCAACCTGGAACCCTGAATGAGACGGATTAAGAGATTTGACTGTGTAGTCAGCCTAGTGAGTGAGCAGAGCTGGCAATTATAACATTAACAACACTTTAATGACTAATTAGAGGGGGAAAACATTGATAAATGGCTGATAAAAAGTCTCACATTGCTTAGTTAAACAGAACTGCACCTGTTGACAGTTGATCTAAATTTTAAAGTTTTATACTGAATAAGTAGAGGTTTAAACAGCTAAATATTTAAATGTGACATTACTAGCACTTAAGCTTAATGCAAGAAATTCAGTCCATTGTGATGGCCCTGTGCTCTCAGATGTGGATCAATCCAAGAAGCCTTTTGGGTTTCTTTTACTGCCAGACGAGTTTAGTCCCTCTGCAGAGTGAAAAGCTGGACATAGAGCAGGTGACACACCTATACACTAGTAGAACTGGACTATTTCCACACAATATATGTCTCAGAATAGTAATTAGAATGACATACTCATGTGCACTCCTAAAGTGCTGAGTGACAATGTTTCTTAAACTGTCTTGGCATTTCTAAACCATGAAAATACTCAAGAGTCTGAATACAGAGCCTAAACCCGTATATTCAGTTTCCTAAGCCTAGACTAAAAACTATTTACCACAATAGTAAAAGGCTAAGCTTAAAGGAATGTTTTACCCAGATCTTAATGAAGGTCTCACAGTAGTCAATGTGGTTTAGGACACACAAAACTGAACAAAGCCTTGTGCTGCATGTCCTTAACCACATAAAATTTTTGAGAGACCATAAGACCTGGAAGTGGTTTGCTCAGGTGGAGATAAGTTTTACTTTTGTATTTTTACAGACACGACACTGCTGTATAGATGACTATTGAGTTAGTGTTCGTTAGCGATGTTCTGAAACAAAATTTGAACTCCAAACGTGCTGACATTTGAAGCAAGTGAAAATAGGATACCTCACTACAACCAAACTTGAGAAGTTAGTAAGTGCTGGTGAAAACTTCAATAACGTGCGATTAGGTGACCATAGCAAGCCAAGTGAATCAAATCAGCTGGCATTTAGGATGTAAACAAGCACACACATGAGCCCGTTGAACCTGTTTCTGCATGCAGAGACAGCACAAACGCATGTATGACTCACCTTGCCTGTCTTGTGGTCGAACCAGACGAGAGCATGATTCCTGGACAACACCTTGCAGTCGAAGGTGGCGTTGTTCTGAGCAGGGCGACAGCGGGCCACCGACCGCCCGATCTTGACGGGCTCGTCCAGGTAGACATGGCGCTCCTGAAACGGATGAGAGTTCGGGCGGCAAGTGAAGACGGCCAGCGCTGAAGGCATGGAGGACGAGGACGGCTTAGGAGTGTTACTCCAACCAGAGACGAAAGGCAGGGTTTCTTGATCCAGAATGGCAAACCTTCCACTTTCTTTTATTTTAGGGAAACAGTCGGGGTCGTGTTTGGCTTGTGGAACAAATGCACATATTTCCAGTCCGGCTACATAATGTCCAAAGGGTATTAACTACACACTACAAACCCCCCTTTTCTCCCGACTTGCAAATCCACCATGATGTCAAACACAGCACAGGGGGACGTAGGACTGCACCTCCACACGATTACACATCGTTTTAGCTCCACATGTCAAAATCACGATATAATTCTACCTTCTTCAAAAAAAAGTTTCCACCACGGTCCAAATTCAGACTTTTTTTAGCTGACCAGTGCTCTCAGCGACAACCTACGGTTGCCTTATTTGGCTACGAAACACGCGTTAAACACAGATTATTCAAGTACATCTAGGATAAGACACGCATCAGATAACTACGAGTTAAGGCCAGCTAAACGCTGCTGAACTGGAGTAATGAATCAGTCCCACCAAAACAGCACTTGCACCACTCCCCAGACAGACAGGCAGGTACACACTGTTTTAATTGCAAAACGAGGCTTACAACCCAAGACAATGCACAGACCAGACTGAATGCGATTTACTCGTCACCCAGACGTACACAATGAAGTGTGTTTGGTCTTCATGCTAACGCGTCAGCTCGAGCCGGACTAACGTCTCAAACTTGGTCCGCTAACCAAACACACAGAGCTACGCTTTAGCGAGGTAGACACACGTTTAGTTTTACCGGCTTTTATTACAAAAAAATAACATGAATGACTCTACTGTCCCAGCCGTCGACTTCTGTCAGCGCTCTGCCGTATCATGTATTCTTTAAGCCATAAAGTTTGCGCAGAAAATCCCCTCAGTCCGCTAGCTTAGCCGCGTTAGCTTGGAACTAGCCTAGCACAAGATGCTAAAAGACACGGAACACCAGTTTCTGGCTTTTTTAGACAACACGCCGGCTAAGCTACGAGTTTCGTTGACTGTTTCGCTTCCTGGAGAGCCTTAACCAGGGTAAACAAAGCGCTCCTGTCGACCCGAGTTTATAACAGGGACTATTTGGACTAAGTTATCCTCCTCCGCAACTCATCGCCGCCATACTGGAGTGGAATATACAAACCGGCGGGGCTCGCCAAGAGGAGAGCGAAGGGGCGGGGCATAAACCGTGAGGCTCAAACATCCAATTGCTGTGCAGATCATAACGCGAAGCTAACCAATGGCGTGCGTGCAAATTAGAATCGTAAATGAAACTCTGTGATGGGTCAGCCAGTGTAATGTAGCTACTCCTATGCTTTCTTCAATATATGATATATGTGTGTGTGTGTGTGTGTGTGTGTGTGTGTGTGTTAGGCAGCATAGGAAGGCTTTTCATTATTTTGTTTAATAAAATATACAAATTAAAATATGGCACTCTTTCTAGTGCATCTCCAAAAATATGAAAATGAAAAAATGCTTATGTTCATACTTTAATTAAAATTGGTGAACTGTCATGTATTTTACATTTATTATATATAAAGTAACATATTTCAAGCTTTTTTGTTTTAATGCTGATACTGTTTGAATAGTAATTTCAGTTAATAAAAATAATAATCAATAATCAATAATCAGTTGAGATTCTGGATTTCTGATTTTAATTATCTATGAGTCATACTGATTAACAGTAAACAAAAGGCTTCATGTGTGTCACTTTGTGTGTATTTAGTATAAATATGACAGTGAGCCTTTTCCATTAAATTATTAATAATAATTAACTTTTTCATGGCATTCTAATTTTAGATGTAACAGTATATTCTACAAATAAATTGGAATTGCTTTGTGTTAAAGGGTTTAGTGTTTTTAGTCATCTACAGAAATCTTAATTAGTTAACTCTAATGTCATCTTTATGCCTGTGTCTTTCTGTAACAGGAAGCAAAGTGCTGTTTGTCTGAATAAACCCCTGCAGCAGTTTTCATGAGGGAGGAACTATGTAACATGCTGCAGCTAGAATATCAACTAATATGTATTTCATGACATGGTGTGCATACACTCATGGTGTGCATACTCTTTCTCTCTCTCTCTCTCTCTCTCTCTCTCTCTCTCTCCACACACACACACACACACACACACACACAAAATCAAATTGTGAGCTGCTGCTGGCAAAGTTTTTTCCATGATAGAAGCAGGAAAATGTTTCACTGAAGCCTGCACTCACTTCAGAAAGCCGATACGGTAAGTTAGGTGAAACATCTGCCATACACAGCAGAGCATACTGGATCCTTAATGTCTTAGACAGGCTAATCCTATTTATTTTGTGGGTCTTATACAGTTTATAAGATGATTCAGTCACGATATTCAGGACAATGCAACTCCACCACTTAAGCAACAACTTTGTTTAAAGACATTTGTTTCACCTAGTCAAAATATTTGAGATATGTATGTGCTTTGATGTTGGTGATGTAAATACATAAAAAACAATTAGGAAGAGTTCACATACATGTGCTGCTGGCTTAAATGCTCAATAGTATTATACTTCATCATACATCAGATAGATTATACTGAATCTAAATGTATGTGAATCAGACTAAATTATTCTCAAATGATAATAACAATATTGGCAATATATTAATGCATTTCAGAAGTGAACATTGAAAGGAACACTATCACATTATGTGATAATATTCAAGAGAGGGAGAAGTTTGGGTGGACATAGGTAAGATCCAATTTAGCATATGTATTAGATTGGAATTAGGTTACATCTGGCTGGAAATGGACCCCATGCTCTTTATTCTTGGACGTTATCTAATTAAACATAAAACCAATGCTACTCTGTAAATTCCTCTTGATGTTTATTGTCTTTTGCCAAAGAAAAAAGAAAGTGATCACACTAACTTGGAAAAAGATGAGTAGGCCAAGTACAGTGCAATGGCAATTTTTTTTTTTTTGATACCATTTTATACATTCTAAAAAGCAAAGATCAGTCAATCATGATGGATGGATCTATTAATCTATATGAGTGTATGCATACATGTTTTGAATATTTAGTCATAACATTATAACTGCTTCTTTGTATCTTTACTCACTGTTCATTTTATCAGCTCCAGACCTTATAGATACATTTTGTAGCTCTAAAATTACAGCCTATAGTCCATCTGTTTCTCTGTATACTTCTTTAGCCTCCTTTCATCCTGTTCATCAATGGTCAGTACCTCCACAGAGCAGGTATAACTTGGGTGGTAGCACTGCAGTGATACAAACATGGTGGTGATGTGTTAGTGTGTGTGGATCAAACACAGTAATGCTGCTTATATTTTAAACACCTAAGTGTCACTGCTGTAGTGAAAATAGTGCACCAACCAAAACTATCCAGCCAACAGTGTCCTGTATGCAGGGTCCTGTGATCATCAGTGAAGAACCAGAGGAACAACACATAGTACAACAACATATGAGCTACTTCCTCTTACTTTACATATGCAAAATGGACCAAAAAGGTAAGTGTATCTAATAGACTGGACAGAGAGCTACCATAGTATTTAAAATATTCAACAGCTCTTCTGTGTGCGATCCACTTATACCAGCACAACACACACCACCACCACGTCAGTGTCACTGAGGTGCTGAGAATGATCCATCATACAAATAATGCTTACTTCATGATGGAACTACAAAGTGCACTTATATGGTAAGTACAACTGATAAAATGGACAATGAGTGTACAAGGAGGTAGTGTTAATGTTGTGGGAGTTTGGTGTGTAATCTAATTTGCTTTGAGTTTGTTAAATAAACATAATGCTGATGTTCAACTGTTAAAATGACGTCCTCAACCAATAGAAGTCCTCCTTATTCAAATGGAGGCGGAGCTTTAGGAACAAATAAACAGCGGAAAGAACATTCGTGAACGAAATAAGCAACACCTGACATTTTTTATTTTGTGAAAAAGTTATTTTCTTATTAGCGGGGTATAATATAAATTAATGCGATAACATCAATGTCATATGTGTTCATTTGAAAATATGAACATGCAGCATTGTTGATTTGCCGGAGTAACGTCATACTCACGCGCGGTTTGTGAAAATTATTTGATCTACAAATTATTTACTAAGTGCAAGTCATGAGTGCTATATTTTGAAGATCAGCGAAGTCTGTGCACGCTGTGGTGAACCCTGCGTTGCTCCGCTACCAGCGTTCCACGGACGTAGCGTAGGCACCGTCCTGAATACGGCTCGCGGCGTATTTTGACTGGCTAAGTTAGTTTAGCCTTTGAAGATTAGGCGAACGAAATAGTCGCGGCGGTCGTCGGCCATGGCCTTGCGAGGGTCGGAGGAGGTGGAGGAGCAAATGGAAGAAGCTGAGCAGACGGAGGACAGGGAGCTGAGAGTGTCTCCGGCGGAGGAGATGCCCGCCGATGGGCCTGGTGAGGAAGAGCCGGAGCAGCTGCTACTGCCGTGGGACCGATTCTCCGCCTGGCTGCACTGCATCTGTGTAGTCGGCTTCGACCTAGAGCTCGGACAGGCGGTGGAGGTAGAGACGTTTAGCTTGTTATTCGAGTAATTTAATCAGGAGTTAGTTATAAAGATATAATAGTAGCTGAATTGGTGCCTCGTTAGCTACTTAGCTAATGTATACACTAGCTAGCGCTAGCTAACATACTCTCAGTATCACTAGCTAAAGCTGTGTTAATAGTTGTAATAATAATATATAGAAACGGTGGTTAGTTAACCAGTGTTACACAGTAGTGTTGTTCTTAATTATTCTTAGCATAGCTAAGCAAATGCACACGTTTGTTTTCGTTTTTGTGAGGTTATTTTTACTGCTTTTGTAGATAAATGTGATTAACCTAATCTGAGCCTAACTGTGATCTCAGAAAAGAAAGCAAATCTTTAATGTAACCTCTTAAGCTCCGGTGTTTTTTTTTTCATTCCACTTCCAGTGTAGTTGTCTGTTTTTAGACAGAAACTACATGAAATAACTGCAAAATGTTGTTGATTTTGGTAAAATAACCATTCAGATGTGCAGAATACTTTGAATTTACTGATGAACACAAAAGAGCAGGCACTTTTGAGTTGTTTTTTTTTTTTGTCTCAGAACACTTATTTTGCCCTCAGAGCATTAAAAGGACATTATGTTCACTGTACAACTTAGCTTTGTGCCACTAGAGGCCCTTCACCAGTATAAACACTGAATGCTCAGTTCTATTTGTTTGGGATTTATTCAAACATCAGCTTACAACACGCAGTCAGCATTCCAATTTGATATGGCACATGGTTTATCAAAATGTTGGTTAGTTAAATAGGCAGAATTGAAAAATGAAAAGGGCTTCAAGTTTCATCACGCCTCTTTTTTGTATGTGTTTTAGAAAATAAAGTAGCTAGTCTTAGAATATGCACAATGTTTAAGCTGTTTATCTCTCTGAGGTCATGCAAATGTCCCATTATTGTCTAAATGTTCTCCATCATCTTGGTGTCATTTGACCCTCACAGATCTAAACACACACAAATTGTAAACATTAATGAAAGCAGCCAGCTGACATTTTTATAAACCATGTCATTTGTGCTAATGTTATAGACTGTTTATATGAAGCCTGTTTAGATGCTCCTGATAATGGGTTCATTGACAATGGGAGCAACAGGGGTGGCTTATATTACAATACAATAATAGTGTAGCTCATGAACAGTCAGTTTATGTGTTATGTAGAAGAGACTGTAGGGACACACATGCTGGGGTATTGTTCATTGCTCTGTGATGAGAAGGGTTGTCATGATACCAGAATTTTGACTTAATTACTGATACCAAATGTATTATCACAACTGGATACCACATCAATAGTTTTGACTGTAAATTAAAAACACTCACTATTGTCTTTAACACTAAATGTTCATTTGATAAAACATCTCTCAATGGCTTAACTATTCTGTATATTAGTTCAAGTTCAAGATGTCTTTATTGTCATTTCAGATATATACAGTTTCATACATATTGAAACATTCCTCCAGGACCAGGTGCAATAAACATACAATAAATTCTGGCCCTTATATTCTTATATTTAATCTCTGTAATCCATTCAGAATTCTTTAGTTGTCAAAAAATACTGCAAAACACATTAAAATAAAGCAAAAATATGGGGCTGAAAGAGTACTTTTTAAAAAAGTATTGAGAGCATAAAATGTTATGTAAGAGCATAAAATTGATTTAATAATTTAAGTGCTAATTAAAGTAATGATAACTTGGTGCAACTCTCCTGCTGAGAGAGAATATCTTAGATATTACTGTGGCTGTCTTAAGAAATTTGCACATCTGACTTTCACTTGTATGAAAGTTTAACAACAGAAGGCAAGACATTGTGTCTTTTTAAATGAAGCCATCTGTCATCATCATCAAATGTTCATAACTCAACACACAGGATGTTTTCCAGCGAGTGGCCTGTGATTTTGGAATTTTAATCATCTGTGTATTTTGCTGTCTTGCAGGTAATATATCCTCACCATTCAAAGCTCACAGAAAAAGAGGTAGGAGACGTTTCTTTTTTTTTCATTCGTTATTTAATTATGTTTTGTTTGACAAAGGCATTTGCCTAGTTTCTTTCCATTTGCTAAGCCATTCTTTCCACATTTCAGAAAACCAGCATCTGCTACTTGTCATTCCCAGACTCCAACTCAGGTAAGCTAAATGTTCCTGCTCTGAGAATGTCTTTATAAATGCCCTTGATCTTGCAGATGCCAAATTGCTGATTTAGGATTGGGATTGACTGCTAAAATAAACCAAAAATGCAGATTCAGAGTATTCTCAGTTTTGATCTTGACTATGAGATGGTAGCTTGTTTGCTTACTTATATTTTTGTAGTGTTTTTCTAGACACTTAAAGCACTTTGCCGCTTAGAATAGACATTAGAGAGTCTCCTCAGCCATCACCAATGGTCAGCATCCACCCCAGAATTCTCAGATACTATCTCTGTTTATGAAGGTGGAGGTCATTAGGAGTGGGGAAATTTAGCCAGGGTTACACCCCAACTCTTTTAGAGGAAATGACAGGGGATCACTTTTGTGTCTCGTCTGAAAGACGGCACCATTCAGGGTCCCTGTCACTGTATTGAGGCATTGAGAGCCACATAGGAACAGTGCATCCTTTTGTCCCTACCAAGAACACTTCTAGCAGCTACACAAGCTTTCTTTGGAGGTCTCCCATCCAAGTACTAACCAGACCCAGACCTGCTTCAATGGATTTGCATGATATGTCGTGTAGGTGCTATGATTGATTGCTGTAGTTGTAGAGTGCAGTACAACTTTGTTTTTTTTTCATACTAATATTTAAATCCTGACAAAAATATAGTATATTTTCTTTCTAATCATTATGAGCTGTTGATTGAAGTGCTTAACTAAAATCTAAAAAAATTAATCTAAACTATATTGCTTGCTATACTACCCCGCAGAAAAATACACTGCCAATTTCACATCACACTGTGTGATATTTCAGGATAGCTGTGCTACTGAGTTATATCAGATTGATTGATTTTTTTCTCCTAAATAGGACACCAGCAGCCACAAGCATTGCATAAAAAATAAGTATTAAAACATTTTCAGTATGTTTTATACACAATAAAATCACTTAAGCCTAAAAATAATTTACTACTAGGGAAAAAATAGGGAAGTTATAATGATTCTGTCTTAACCACACATGCCAATAAAATTCATTTTAGGTTTATAAAACATTGTAAATTTTTGGAAAACAAAATCAATGACTCAATGTTCTATTTAATACTAGATGTGAAAATAATAACAGGCCTATGATAATTAGATGTGAACCAAGGATTTGCAGTAAATCTTTACTGCAGTTTTACTTTGGATTCAGACATCAAGAATGTTCATGATGACCTGCATTCTCATGCAGTCATGACATTTAGAATGGAACATTTGTCTGTTGATGTTATATATGCTAACATTTTATTGTTTGCTGTGAGAGCAGTTCCTGAAATGAGTGACTTATTAAATAGAATACCTTATTAATTTATTTATTAGTAAATCAATTCATTCAGTTGTATGTGGTGGACTGTTTAGTTAACCAATTAATCTCTTGAATATGAATCATCTAGCTTGTTATAGTTGATAAGGATATAATTTTTTATCTTGGTTCTTAAATATTACTGTTATTTCAGTAATAGTATACATCTGAAGAATTGAAGAAAGCTTATTAATCAACTGTTTTTGCACAAAAATGTCAGCATACAAAGTCATAAGTGTACTTTTGAGTGGATGTAGATCCTGCTCCTATTAAAGAACAAATCCTAAATGAGCAAATCTTGAACATCAGATTCTATGATGAGTTTTAAGAAGAAATTTCTTCTTACGAATGGTTGGTGAATGAGACCTATTAATATTGGATAGCCTTGAACTTCAGGATTACATTATACAGCCTGCTGAGAAACCTGCTTTGTGAAATGTCCCCCTGTTTGTGTGCAGCTGTTGTGTTTTTCAGTTTTAGATTTGGCCACATCACAATCAGTAATATACTATTTATTTTATGAATGAATAACTTTATATAGTCAACTAATTACATTCATAATGTAATGGGTTTCCCTGGCAGTGTCATCCCTATGGATAATGGAATATATTTATGAATGTCAGTCAGTCCGTCAGTTAATAATTCATAGCAATTTGGCTTTATAGCAGTGATAAGCTGTAAGAAAATGTCTTCTTAGGAAATGGAAAGATCCATAATGTGATTAAAAATGGCTTAAACTCATAATTCTGATGATTCATTTACTAAGTCATTATTTTTTCCTGTCAAATACTGCTGCAAATAAGGTCAGCTGGTACGGAGTACAATTTCTCTCCTGTTTGTTATTATGAAACTCTATAGATAATAGGCTTGGGCCATAATGTAATTTAGAAAAAAAAAATTCTTGCTTCAGTCATGTGACCATTTTCTAACCAGCCCATTCGTTCACATAAGACTCCAACCCCTCTAAATCAAAGAGCTCAATCAGTGATCACATGATGCTGAACAGGCTGTTTTAGGCTGAAAATCTCATTTCATCTCAAGGGAGATGAAGCACCAAGATGTACTTACTGTAGAACATCACTGATGATCAAACGTATTCTACCAGATTGCCTAGCACTCGGCTGTGAATCTTCCAATTTAGGACAGTACTTGAAATATTTAACAAATTCCAACAGCAAAGTTACTGGAATTTTTGACTCGCACCTTGACTCAACACTTTTTGTTCATGTAGACTTCAATGGATAAATAAAAATGACTATTAAAAACAAAATCATGCACCAATGGTATGTGATAAAATGCAGAATAATGCTACTTTGCTGAATATTGAAGATTACATTTGTGATGTTTATCAGCCAAAAGCTAGTAAATAATATTAAAAGAATAGGTGTATAATGAGACTTAAAACATTCATGGTTGATGCAATAGTAGTACAGTAAACCGTTTATTTTTATTAATTTATATATTAAATCAACTAATCCAACATATCTATGGGGCGGAGGTTGAGCTAATTTTAAGTTCCTTGGTGTCCACATTTCCGAGGACCTCTCTAGGACCCTCAACACCTCAATCCTGATTAAGAAGACCCACCAGCACCTCTTCTTCCTGAGGAGACTGAGGAAGGCCCACCTGTCCCCTCAGATCCTGGTGAACTTTTACTGCTGCACCATTGAGAGCATCCTCACCAACTGCATCTTGGTATGGTGTACATGGGGCAGCCGTGGCCTAGTGGTTAAGGATTTGGTCTGGTTGCCAGTTCGATCCCTGGGCAGGTCACGACTGAAGTGCCCTTGAGCAAGTCACCGAACCCCCAATTGTAAGTCGCTTTGGCATAAAAGCGTCAGCTAAATGCCTCAAATGTAAATGGTGTGGCCGCTGCTCTGCAGCAGACCGAAAGTCACTTCAGAGGGTTGTGAAAACTGCCCAGCGCATCACTGCCTCCTCACTTCCCACCATTGAGACTGTACATCACAAAAGATGTCTGAGGAGGGCACGCAACATTGCCAAAGACAGTTCTCACCCCAGCCACAGACTGTTTGCTCTTCTACCCTCTGGGAGAAGATACAGGGCCCTCCGATCCCGGACCAGCAGGTTCAGGAGCAGCTTCTTTCTGACGGCTGTTGCCCTACTGAACTTTGCACCACAGTCATGCCCCCCCTGCCCTGGCTACCCCTTACACACCTCCCCTCAGTGACCGTACTTACTACCACTTTACCCTATGTAGGGGTGCAGGAAAAAATCGCTTTGAGCTCGAATCGCATTTCTAACATTGAACGATTCAGAATTGATTCTCGTTTTCAAAAAATCTGTTTTTTTGCGGGTGTGGATGTGCCTTCTCAGCCACCGTAGTCCTAGGCAAAACAAGGAAGCATCGTGAGCTATGTACAGGCATGCAAGCCAAGCCGTGGTCTTTGAAAGCAACCATTTGGAAACGCTTTGGATTTTACCGTCAACCCGGCCCAGCCAAGAAAGGGCTGGATATGACTCATGTGATTTGCAGAGATTGCAATGGTAAAGTAACATATTTCGTTCGTATTTGAAAGAATCGGAAAAAAATCGATTCGTGACCCCAAGAATCAATTCTGGATCGATTCGCTCGATTCCCAAAGATTCGCAGCCCTAACCCTATGTCTCTAATGCCTTAGTTATACCATATTTGCACTAACACATTTGCATCTGCTGCTAATAGCAATATTACTGCTCAAGTTTACAAACTCACACTGGGACTACACATTCCTCCTCAATCTATGTATATAGTCACTTTATATATCTTCTATTCATATCATGCCATATTTGCACTACATTTCTACTACAAAATAGCAATACTGCTGCTTCAGTTTACAGTCTTACTACTGTACTGCACATTCCTCTTCCTGTATACATATCCATTGTATATATCTTCTTATTTATTCACTACCTGCTCATGTACAGATTGCACTTTCTGCTCATTTGCACTTCTGGTTAGATGCTAAACTGCATTTCGTTATCTAGTACTTGTACTTGGGCAATGACAAAGTTTAATCTAATCAAAGCTAATTCTATGGCTTTACATATAGTTTGATTAAACATGCAACTGTGTGCTTTCACCAGTAACTGCATGCAGTCAGTGTGCCTCATTCTCTCATGGGTATATTATTCATAATGAATGGTGTTGGTGGTAAAAGAGCTAGTGGTTCATAATTAATTAACAGCTGTTATTAAATGAAAGCCCTGTGACATTTCTGCAGTTGATTGTGTTTTTACTGTGGGGATTTAAAGTGTGCTGTCACACTGGGTCTTCTGAAAATCCTTTAAGAAATACTATATAAACACTAACAACATCATACTGTTATGACTGATGACATGACCATTGACAACTTTGCTCCATATTTTCATTTTTAAAAATTATTACTTTCATAACTAAAATAATTATCACTTTCATGACCTAGATGTTGTTAAATGTCTATTTTACATTCAAGTTAAATATTTTTTCCTCTCATATGAAGTGACTTTTGTGAATGTGAATATCTCATAAGAAGTCATGTCTGTTTTTGTGATACAGCTGTATTGTAGGATGTTGGTGTATAAGAAATAGGATTTCAGTCACAGATAATGAGCTGTTAATAATCTTGTAAATAGGCTTATTGCTCGAGTCAGCTTTGGTGTATTTGTATAGTTAGTAGGATGGGGCCAATGCTCATTAATGAATAGGTGATTGGCTACTCTGTGCTTGAAACTGCAGAAGATGTAGCACATTGCTGGTGCTCCCCAGCCTCTTCTGAGTCATATTGATCCTCATCTCGTCTTACTGAAATTTGATAATGGAGTGTTCTCGTCATACCCACCATTGTTACACTTAGCAAGCCAAGGAAAACTTCCTCAAAGAAAGCACAATGAGAACATATTTTGTGCAGTATAGGTAACACATGGTCAATTAGCAGACAGGAATTTCGATGCTTTTCTCTGTTTAGCAAAAATGCAGAATGATGACTAGCAGAATGCTAAAGTTCAACTGCCCATTTTTATTTTATTCTAGTTTTTTGTGTAATCAATTGTATGCAGAAGACCGAGAACATCAGGTTCTGTCAGATATAACACAAAAATAAGAGATTGCAAAGCATCCGCTCCTTTTTTTTTTTTTTTTTTTTTTTTTTTTTTTTTTTTTAATGGGAACAGTTTGGTGAAAACTTGAAAAAAAATGTCAGTATTCCTCAAAAAAGTGTGGAGAAATTATAGACTTCAGACTGCTGGCTGTACTGTTTTTAGGTATGCAACAGTCTTTTATTCATTTGTATTAGAGGTAGTATGTCATGTAGTGTCAGAGACTACATAAACAAGTATATTTGCTTACTTGTTTACTTGATTTGATTGGTTATGGTTAGGATTTGGTTCATTAACTGTACCGGCTACCGAACACCACACAACTCAAATTTTTCATGATTTAGGCTCCGTATTGGGCTGTATGCTTCTGTTTCTTGTTATCTACATGCAAAACTAAAACAAACTCGACACCAAACATGTTCTGACTGAATGTGATGTCTCAGTGCTGTTTTCAGAATTGGAGAACATTGAACATTAACATTGAGTCTAATATCTAAGTGCTAATATCAGTGCTGTTTCGATGATGTGCCATTATGTTATGCGGTGATGAAGCAACTTGTTCTTCAATTTTGTTAAATCTTTTTTGAAGTTCATTCATTTATATAATTGAAGCCAGGAGTTCCTGGATTTCATTACCATTTCTTTGTGTCCTGTGGAAGACACTAGTGTATGTAAGCCTTGAAGGACACTGGAAATGCTAGTGAGCGCTAGCTCCTCCGCTAGCACGTCGTGGGTGAGGCAGCATGCTTATGTAGATGGAAAGGCATGCGGGTTGTCATGGCAACTGAGTTCTTGCCACCAGCAGGTCTGAAGAAGTGTGCCTCTGTGCTGTTGTGACACATTAGCCTCCGTTTGTTTGCCGCGTCGATACGGAGACCGAGTGTGAGCAGAAAGGGCAGCCGAAAGCGAATGGTCTCTCTTATGGGTTCAAGATGTGTAATAAGTCTGACTCAGTGATGCATCATAGGTTTGTGGGCCATGTGCGCGAATGTTTTTCTTTACTGAAAGAGCAAAAGCTGCAAGCATTTCTGTACTCTGTGTACTCAATGAAGCAACAAATAAACATGGACGTATCTCGGTGCAGTGCCAAAAAAGCTGACTCAGAGTACATTTTCAGAGTTTAGAGCCTCTGTGGTAGTTATTATATAACATTCAGTACCAAGTTCAATCTCATTTTTGGTAAAACAAAAAAAAATGTGTGTGTGTGTGTGTGTAGGGAAAATATCTAGTCTGATTAATATTGCAGTTGTAATTTAAACTGAAATTAAGGTTCAGGCCAATTTTTCTTGGCTTTTGGCTTCACCCTTGAATGAGGTGTGCCAGATTGCCAAGAAGTTGTGATGTCACAACACATAGAGTTTTGGTTGACTTGGATTGGTCTAATTTATTTTTCAGGAAATTAAATTTTTGAAAGATTCACTCTTTTAAATTGTAATTTAAATATGCCAATGCTTAAACGTTCAGCCCTACAAGCTAATGACAGAACATTTTGTTCAGAGTCTCTTGAGTTTCCATTTAAAAAATCTGTGATACTGTGTTACTGTTGTAGCTAATCAACTGTAGTTGGGTAACAACATTGATTTTTTTATGTGTTAACTCTATTACACAGTAAAACAAAATATGCTAATACTTTATAAAATACTACTTTATGTAAAATATGCTGTTACTTTCTTCTAAAGTGCTTTTCTAGATACGTAGAACACTTTGACATTTTGGACAGATATTAGAGACTCTCCTCAACTACCACTAATGTTCAACATCCACCTGGATGATGCTACAGCATCCTGTCAACTCTCGCCAGGCATTAACTATCAAAACAGAGAGGTGAGGACAGAATAAGACAGTTTTTTGAAGATGATAATGTTTAGGTTTGGGAAATTTAGCCAGGCCATCAGGGTAACACATCTACTCTTTTTAAAGGAAATGACCAGGGATATTTTTCTGACTTCATAGAATCAGGACTTCAGTTTTACTTCTCATCTGAAACATGGTGCCATTTATGCGGTACAGTGTCCCCATCACTGCCTTTGAGCTTTGGGATCCACAGAGAACACATAATGTCCATCAACACTTCCATCAGCCACACAAACGTTCCTTGGAGGTCTACCATCCAAGTACTGACCAGACATGTATAACGAAGTGGCCAATGAGTGTATATGGATTGTTGTAGTTGTTTGCTTGATTTTTGTTAAGAGTAGTCAGCATTTTTTTTCCCTCTGCCATTCAGTATGGTGTACATTCTCAAACAGGAACCCTCTTAGGCCTCCTTATAACAGATTTCACAATGCAGAGCTGCCATAGCCAAAGCTGAGGATTGTTTATAAATGACTTCATAACAGACATAACTGTAGATGGGTCTGGCGTAGGAAGCAGTTCTGCCTTTCTGAGCTGCGTCCAATAGGATTAAACTGTGAGCGTTGTGTAAATACTGCTTTTTATAGACCCCCCACAAGTGCTGTGGAAAGAGTTAACTAGGAAGATGAGGTAATCCATCCGTCACGCTTCGTAGACTGACCCAGTAATCCCTCCTCTCTCACGCACACCCCACTCTCCTGTTTGCCTACACACCCGTTTGACATCTCTGAGTAGAATAAAATACAGCACTTCACTGCTGGAGCAGAACAACAGCCTATAGTTCTGAATTAGAACCACAGAATCGATCTGCCCACTGTAAGAGCATCTTCTCCTGCGAGGGTAAAGCCCAGACCTGTATTACAAAAGACTATTAGAATGCCAAATGTTGCCATGGACCAGGTTCTCCTTTTGTTTTCAGCCATTCACTCCCCAGCCCTACAGTGCTTGTGCGAAAGTTGGGTGAAAGCTTCTATCACAGTTGCCTAAATTCTTCAAATCTAAATCTGGTTGAGAAATTGGACAGGTGTGTAGACATGAGTGACTGACAAGGGCCAAACTGTAGCCTGAGTGTTAAGTGTTGTGGGGTGGTCTTGGTCAACAATGGTTGGTACTTACTGCTATTGACCTCCACAGATTTCAATCCGGTTGAACATTTGTGGGATGTCTAATATGTGCTGGATCCCAGTCAAGAGAGTTGAGTAGCTGCTGATGGTGGCCTCCAAATTCCCATATTCTCATCCTTATTAATATTCTGTGGAGTAAGCTGTGGTGGCTCCCCCTTCCACCCTACAGGGCTTCAGGGGTCTACTGCTAATATCTTTGTGCCAGAGTCCATGGGACACCTTCAGATGGTCATCTGTAGGATCTGTTTTGCCAGCATAAAGAGGACAAACAGCATATTCAGCATATTTGCATAAAGGTCATAATGTTTTGGCTCATCTCTATACTTTGATATATATCTATATTCTTGACTTGGAGATCTCTTGCCAAGCGAACTTTGTTTCATACAAGAAAATTGACATTTAGTGTGTTTTATGAAAGCTCCTTCTATGTACATGATAAATATTTTGGGTGATGCGAGATGACTGCCATCAACCATAAATAGCTTCTGCTTTGTGTGCGTGTGTGTGTGTGTGTGTGTCTGTCTAAAAGGAGCGCTCCTCAGCTATGCCTGTTTTGAACTGAGGCATTCCACAGATGTTTGAGTGATGACTCCATGTGTTTCCTGTTTCCACTTCCTGCTCCAGGTTGCCTGGGGGACACACAGTTCTGCTTCCGTTTCCGGCAAGCAGCGGGCAGGAAGTCATCACTTGGATGTTTTCTGGACCATTTGGACAGAGATGCACCAGTCTGCCTCAAGGTCAGAAAAGTGGGTAACAAGATCGGGGAACAGAGGAAGCCCAAACGTTTCTAGAAAAATACATAGACTAAGTCAAATGTTTGGGTAAAAAAACCCAATTTATTTTCCTTAATAGTGCAGACATCAAAATGGTAAACTAGCACATATGTTATTAAACAGAGCCCAAAGGCTATAACATAATATAAACAGTTATATGTAAAGCCACCTTATTCCAATACATCCTTCAATTTACATTTGAAATGTTTATTTTATGAATAATTTAATAAATAGGCAACTATGTGACTGTTTTACGCTTTAGGTACACTGTACAAAGTTGTAGATATGTTATGCAAATAAAAACATTTCCATTGTATATTAAATGGCTAGGAATCATACACTACACCACTTCAACCTGTTACTGATCCAAACCGAACACTCAAAACGCACATGTCCCAGCATACCTAAGAGACACAGATTAAACATAAAAGTACAGCAGCTTGCTGCCGTCATTATTTGTGCCACCATTTGTGCTTATCCAAAACACTGATAAGATGGAGTCAGCATGGTCTGTACAGACTGCAGAGGGTGTTGGATCTGAGTAGCACAGCACATATTGTAGGCTAGTGGAAAATAATCCACTGTAGAGGTCCATTGCACGCATGAACACATGGCTGCTTTTCTTTATCTACTTCCTGTGTTTACTTTTTGTACTCAGTTTTCATTGGCTGTCAATGGGACCCATTCAGATCGAGTCCATGACCAGTATGCACTACTAGATTACACTCAGAATTGGATAAAAAATTACAAGTTGCATATTCTTCATGTAGCCAATCAACCAAGACAGATTTAGAGTCTTAACTGGATGTGAGAGTCTCTCAAAGACTACTCAGTGTGGATTAGGACTTTTAAATATGAATGAAAACTGTAGCTGAATGCTGAGGAGGCATCCAGGCTGCTATTTACAGCCATCCTGAATTGGAGAACTGACCTTAAATCAGATTCCTCTACATCTATGACCACAGACAAAACACTGATTCCTACTCTTATGGGTTTCTTCCACACTGTACATGTTTAGGTATTGTTCACTTTCTTTAGTTCTAGTATTTGTTTGCAACAAGAATTTGGACTCCAATCATATCTCTGTTAGTATAGTGTAGTCTGTAACACTGCTGACTCACATGTTGCAGACTGGGGTTGGGACACCAGTTTGAGTATTCATAGAACTCTATACCAATAAAAGACTTTGGACAAGACCCATAACCCTGTATTTGCTTGCAGGTGTATTATGATTGTAATTGTAAGTTGCTTTGGGTAAGAGCATCTGTCAGTGACAAATATAAATGTATCTTATTTATACTACGTTATACCACGATGTTAATGCAATATTTTTATTTTTTATTTTGCCAAATAATTTATTTAAAGGTAATAATTAAATTTTCTTTGTTGAAAAATATTTTTTTCACAAGCTGGAAATGTATGTTTCTTGTGGATGTTACACTGATTTTTTTTCTTCCTCTTTTGGCTTTTAGAAAGACCAGGGACATTTCTATGGTTACGTCTACTTCAGACAGGTTCGAGATAAATCACTGAAAAGAGGCTACTTTCAGAAGGTAAGCTGAAAGAAATGTTTTTTTCATCTGTATCTAGATTTGTAGAAGAACACATGATTAGTACTCAAGTGTGGAACTAGATTTTATATTTACTAAAGAGATGGCATTGTAATATATATATTTTTTCCATTTCTGATACATGTACTAGTGCATTTCTAAAAATGTGAATGCATAGAATTTAATTCAGAAATTTAAACTCTTTATTAAGATTTATTTTCCAGCTTTTTTGTTTTAATATGATACTGTTTGAGTAGTAATTTACTCTAACTCCAAATTAAATATTTTAATAATTTGAGATGCTGGATTTCTGATTTTTAAGTCATACTGATCAACATTAAAACAAAAGGCTTAAAATATGTCACTATTTGTATAATAATTTAATATAATAATTTACCCTTTTTAATTAAATTATGAATAACAATGGATATTTAAAGATATTATAATATTTTGATCTGGCACTGTACTGTTACTGTAATTTTATAGAAAAAGACAAACACTCTGCAGTTTGTGTGATCATTTGAGCATGCAAACCTGTAAAAGTGCTGAATATTTTAATTTTTTTATTTGTTTTTTTCCTAATATTAGCCTGATACTGACAGTAGATAACAGGTCCGTGTCCTCTCCAACACAAACCTCAGAAAGTTTCAGCTGAACTGTAAGAAAGCTACTGTAAAACACAAGCTTGGACAGTCTTGACTCATCATATTTAGTTCCTTGACATTTTTGTAGCTCCCTTGAGAAACCTTTCTGCCCAAAGCCAAGATCCTCAACTGAAGTGCTGTCAGCGTAGAGCAAGTCTCAACAGTGCATAAAAGGGCCACGTTGCAGCTTTTCATCACAGTCAACTCTCTACAGTCCAATATAACTTGCAGTAGGCGTGTGATTTTAGCCTATTGCTAGTCAAGGATGTTCACACCCTGAAAATAGAAGCACAGGGCAGAGGGTTCTCAAAGAGTTCACCATTCCACTCCTCCTGGAAGGTTTCAGCTGTATGAATCACTTGTATGATACAATGGTAATTAGTTTTCCTACTATGAGGTCTGCGCAGTAGTGTAAGTGGCTGTTATGTAACCTTCGGGCTGAGATTGGTGGTTCAGATTAGGACAAACCACAAGCAGTGGAATTCACATGTGAACTGAAACATGGCTGGGCTTGACATGAGCAGACATCTTCACTTCTTTCTCAGGTTAATATTAGCCGTTCACCATTCCTGTCATAGTGTTTACATACAGACAACATTTTGTCCACTAAAGGCATCTTTGTGAGGTTTCATCCAGGCATACTCATACCTCTATATATGACCCATGTCAACCAGCTGTTTCTTCAGTCCCAACTGATGTCATCCAAGATGGAAGAAATAACTCATTTACAATTCTAAAAAAATAGTAAAGGAGGAAACGGAACAAATCAATCAGATCAGTATTTATCACAAGATGTCAAGCTCTTGATGTAAACCCCATCATTATGGTATTTTAAATCATAACAGAAGAGATGAGGACTTTAAAAGGAAATTATTGTGGAGAAAGTTTTTTTGGATGTATAAATTTGATACTTTTAATATGATATGGGTTTTAAACTATAGTTATACTATAATTAATAATTTTATTTTCATAATTTTATAATTAAATAATTTTTAACTATAACACTATAATTTTAGTGAAATTTAAATGCAAATTCTCATTTTTACAGTTTTCTACACACATCGCTAGCTCATTTTTCTTCACTTACTGACAGACTTTGTGTAATAGTTTGTTTACTATAATTATGAGTAGCCTTAACATAGTACAGCATTCCTCCCTGTTTCTAAAGAGATGTAATTTTTTACCATCATCACTAAGGATGTAATAAATTATTCATACAGTTGAATATATAATGTTATACTTTTGTTATGGTATGAATTCTCAGAAACAATTTTAAATTAACGGATAATTATTAGATCTAAGATCTAATCAGATCTTAGAATTAATTAATAAACCTAGCTGACCTAGTAATGTTACTACAACAAAAAACACAATGCATCACCTGACACTTTTGCAATATCACAATATATTGAATCGTAATCTCTAATATGATACATATGCTGTCACCAGGTTCTTGCCAACACTGATTACCAGCTGTTTAGTACAATATTTACTTTTGTGTACTTCTTACTTGCTTCTTTTAATAGTTTTGTATAGAAATTTTTAGTTTTTATGCTGCTAGCATACTTCTTTTTTTCTACACTTATTGTTGCTTTTCTTTGAGTCTGTGTCATGAATCAGGTCTTGTTTAATGATCATTTTTTATGTAAGTACATTAATTTAGTCTTTTGTTTTGTGTCCCCAGTCTCTGGTTCTCATCAGCAAGCTACCTTATATCACTTTCTACCACTCGCTTTTGAAGCTCATCGCCCCAGAGTACTTTGAGAAACAGGAGCCCTGTTTAGAGGCTGGTGAGTACAGTGAATTTGATAATGAGTCAAACTTACCTAGATGGCACACTAACTAATAATCACAGCCTTATGTTTAGCATATTTCAATTTCTCAGTTTCCATGCCTTTTTTGTTGCAATTGTTTATCCATACACACATTTGATATAAACATGGACCATGTCAGATAAAGCCAATGAAACCTTTTTTTAGTATTTTAAGCTCAAAGCACTTACTTTTATTATTCTCTAATATCAAACTATAATGCAAGTTGAGTAAGGGTTGCATCTTTTGCATGAATTAAATTTTTTTAATTTTTCTTTTCCCCTTCAGCATGCAATGATATTGACCGGTGGCCAACGCCGGGTCCAGGAAAGATATTAACCCTCCCAATCATGGGTGTGGTCATGAAGGTATCTGCTATGCCTGCTTTTGTTTTTACTTTTTAACAGCTTGTTGTTGGGTATCGGTTCATTAACTGTAACCTCTTATTCTCAGCTTCGTATTCCTACCTGTTATGACAAGCCAGGAACGTCGCAGCTTGTGCAGTCCACACCGGTAAGAAGAATGTTAGCACTGCCAAACCCACAGGCTGTGATGTAAAACTGTCATTTAACTGAGCTCTCAGTACCTAATCATAATTTGTTATTCACTGCAGAGTGACAGTCTGGTGTCTGTTGTCCTGCCTACAATCCATGAAGTCGACCTGTTTAGGTAAACACATTTATTTCTCATGTTATAAAGGGAGCCTGTCTTTGTAACTCAGAATTTGATACTTTAAGTAAAGGTGATTAAAATCAGCCTGTAGTGCCCCCTGCTGGTAGATGTTCCAATGTGCAATTTTTACTCCTGCTGGAATCTTGCTGTATTGCTGTTTCTGTGATTTGGTGTTTTTAAGGTCACACTCTAGTTTAAGGTTGGTCATTTTTGTTAGAAAAAGGTTTGTATTTTTTTTTTTTACATCTGTTCTTGTTTGTGTTTGGTCAGCGTACTCTGGTATTAAGTGTAAATTTTCATATTAATGTAATGACAGATGAGGGCTGAAGAGCCATCCACTGAGGAGACACATTACAGGGTGATCTTTCTTTCCCTTATGGCCGTCCTCCATCTGTTCCCTCCTCACTGCCACTATTCCAGCTGAATAACCAGACACTTCATAGGAGCCATCAGTCTTCTCTGCATCATCTGTATTCTCCACATGAAGTGGACAAGCTTAAAGCTCCCTGAGCTCCAGATATCCTGAAAAGGTCTTAGACATGGTTCACTGGTGTAAGGAAAGTGTCGTGGCTTGTTTTTAAAGGAAGCACCAGCAGGAAACATGTCGCAAATGTAGGAAGTCATTTGGAAACCAGATTAATCATATGTGTTCTCTCTTTTTCTGTGCTGTAGGTGTTTCTACCCAGTGTTCTTTCACATTCAGATGTTGTGGGAGCTTGTGTTGCTGGGTGAAGCGTTGGTTGTTATGGCACCCTCACCGGCTGAGTCCTCAGACACTGTACTGGCATTAGTCAGGTGAGGCAGATGCTGCTCAAGACACTCACTCGATCACTATTGCTACTCGCAGTAGAAAGAGTTTTGGACTGAAAGGAAGATTCGGTGAAAAAAGGCCAGTGTAGTCAATTACCAAATACATGTTTTTTTTTTAAAGTTTGTTTTTTTTACTCCTTCATTGGAGTTACGAGGCTAATGTAGCTATTAACTAATGGAAACTCGCAGACACACAAATACCATCTTGCAAATAGCAGGTATATGTCATCTCACAAGTACCGTCTTACTCCAAAGTACTGTACAACAAACTCAAATAGACTTGTTTGTTTAGGATTTGATACCACAGCGAAGGACAGAAGTACAATTGAATACAATTCTACAGTCATACATAAAAAAATATTTTTTGTTAAAATTCTAAAAGGTAAACATTTTATTTTCATTATACATACACATTATACTTATATAGCACCTTTCTAGACACCCAAGGACGCTTTACAATCAACAGACTCCATTTACACACACTCAATCACACACACCGGTGAGAAGCGGCAGCCAGTCGCACACAGCGTACTCTCAACTGGAAGCGACCGTCCACCTGGAGGACTGCATCGAGCACTAGGGGGATCACCCAGGACAGAGTGCCAACCATATCTGGGCATACATACATACATACACATTCATACACACACCAGGGTAAATTTTTTTTTTTTTTTTTTTTTTTTTTTTTAAAAAAGAGTATCCAATCCACCTGATCTCCATGTTTATACACACATTGATGTTTTTTTTTGTTATTTTAATGTTGATTACTATGGCTTGTAGCTCATGAAAATCTGAGATCCAGAATGTCAAATATTGCAATATTTCCTTTTGAGTTTGAGTTACTATTCAAACATCAGCATTAAAACACAAAAGTCTTGAAAGTCACTTTATGTGTAATTAATATATGAGTATATAACGGTTCACCTTTTTGAATTCAGTATGACGTTTTTTAAGAGATTCTAATTGTTGGAGATACATCAGTACTTATTACTGCAACATTTTCTTTTTCACGTATTGGTGAATCCAAAAGCTGGGGAACAAATGTGACTGATGTGCCCAAAGGCAGTGAAGAACACCATATATAAGCAGAGTAACTGTTAGCCAGGACACTACAATCTGGCCATTCCTTTTTCACACACTAGGGTTCACCTTGGACAGGACAGTCAGATGACTAGGATTCAACTTGTTTTGATCCTTCTCGAGATGCGCTTGATGCTAGGGCCAAATTTACAGTTTGAGCTCAGCAAATGTTTTATAGCAGCCTTGTAGACTCGGAGGAGAGCATGCTGGTCTATAACAAGGTGATAATCTGAGAGCAGGTGTGACCTTTTTCACAGCTTTATATACTTAATTTAATTAGTTAAGCAAAATAAATGCTTTATTTATAAATCCTGGCTTTGATGTATAAAGATTAAGTTGTTGCTGACTAGTTAGCATGAGCTGAGCTTTATGACATTCACGGACTCCTGTTAGCAGTTATTTATCATTATGAATGTTACTTTTAAAATATTGTGATGAGTCTTTGCCATCAGCCAGTGAGGCATCATGGGTGGGTGTGGAAGCCTCATCAAGAGCACTGTTGGACTGGTGCATTGGGCTGGTCTTTTTGTCTTTTTTTTGTTGTTGTTGAAGCATGAATGGCAAGCAATTTCTTTGGGGACATTTATGGTTTTTTGGGGTATTAGGTTTTAGTTATAATTTCTGATGGCTCAAACATGTATGTACTGAGCCTTTACATTTCAAATTTTCATAATAACATATTGTTCACTGTGCCATATTTTAGTTTGAAATGGTGTTGAGTAAGTTATGTGACAAATACGGTGTCAGAAATGGGATACGTTACAGCTTCAAATCTCTGGCGAGCCTCCACGTTTGTTATGAGAACACAAAACAGGCCTGTGTGTGTGTGTGTGTTATCTGACAAATGAAAAATGAAAGTGTTGATTACTTTAGTGCATATTCAGTGTATGAATTAAATTCTTGCAAACATATTGACTGTATATTTTAACATTAAATTTCTCTTTTTTTATATTATTTTTGTGTTATCAGCTGTATCGCCCCATTGCGTTACTGCAGTGACTTTCGCCCCTATTTCACCATTCATGACAGTGAATTTAAGGAGTACACAACCAAAACACAAGCTCCGTAAGTACACAGGTCCATCATCACACCTGCATTACACTGCTACTTTTGAATTTAAAGGCTCAAAAATAGACTACAACTGGATAAAGTTTATCGAGCATTAGCAGAATGTTATCAGTACTTTGCAGTGACTGATTATTATTGATTTTATTTGCATTGTAATTACACAACAGCAGAGTGTAGTGGTGACTTCTAGTGAATTTATTTTTTATCATTCATTTTTATTACCAATTCTAATAATGCATGTAATCATTAACCATTAATTTACTGTATTTTCCACATATGTAATGTTTTCAGGCCTTCAGTCATTTTGGGCGTAACAAATCCTTTCTTCGCTAAAACACTTCAGCACTGGCCGCACATCATCCGTATAGGGGACATGAAGCAAACAGGTGACCTTCTAGTCATTCTTTGGATTTATAGGGATAATGACCACTGGTATGCTCTGAAGTGCCTTATGAGTATTCTGTGATCAGTAGGATGCTAAAACGCTAGTGTAGCTAGTATAAACTTGCCTTACTGACACTGTTTCACATGCAAATTGTTGCTTTCAGTCATTTATGTTTTTGAATGAATTTTTTAATGAAAAGATTTGTTGTCCTCCAAGGAGAGATGGCTAAACAGATGAAGGTGAAGAAATTAAAAAATCTGAAGACTTTGGATTCCAAACCAGGTGAGGTTATGTTACCAAGTGTAAACTTGCTCAAAGTATCTGAAGTAGAATAACTGCATAATAACTGCTGTTTAGGGCTGTTGTAGCTTGATTATTTGGTAAAAAATGTAAGTTAACATGTATCTTCTCAGTGAATCTCAACCCTGGTTATTCAGCAGTTTTTGAAAAATTATATTTTAAATGATCCTGCTGTCTCTAATGTTACAAATCTCTCTCTGATTACTGGTTGCTATTATATTAGTCGCAACAGTCTTACTACTATTTATGCAAGTTTTCTATGACATTAACAGGTGTATATAGTGCATATAAGCCATTCCTGAACAAAGATGAAGAAATCATTAAGCAGCTACAGAAGGTCAGCATGATTTATCATGATCTTGAAATGGTTTTGGTCATTTATGTTTTTTATCAGCTTAGATGTCCTTACTATGTTATCTCTCTTTCTGAACTCAGGGAGTTCAGCAGAAACGTCCCTCTGCAGCCCAGAATGCCATTCTGCGACGATATTTCTTGGAACTAACACAGAGTTTCATCATTCCCTTGGTAAGACTTTTTTAGGACCAGTCATATAGTGTTCATTATAGACAAAGAACAATGAACATGAAATAGGGAGTGAAAGCAAGTGGCAGAGTAAAGCCTAGTGAAGCTGATGTACTGATTGAGTCAATGAAAGTAATTTTAACATCTGAGTCAAGGTGCTGTGAAGCTGGTACAATACTACATATTACATTCTATATTCAAGTGTTATTACATTCACTTCTGCAAAGTCAAATACACACGTTCATCAAAAATTAGAAGTTTTTTGGTTCATAATTTAATTATAACGGGTAAACTCTCATGTATTTTATATTCTTTACATGTTAAGTGACGCATTTCAAGCCTTTTTCTTGTAATGTATTGTATTGTCAGTATGGCTTTTAGCTCAGAAATCAGCTGTTTATATATCAGCTGTTGGTCCACTTTATCACATCCAAAGTCAAAGCAGCCATCAACCAGGAGATTTTAGAGCACTTCATGCTTCCATCTGCTCACAAGCTTTATGGAGTTGCTGATTGACTTTTCCAGCAGGACTTGGCACCCGCACACAGTGCCAAAAGTACTACCAAATGTTTTGTTGACCATGATGTTACTGTACTTGACTGGCCAGTAGGGCTGCCACAATTAGTCGATTAGTCACAATTATGTCGACTATTAAAATAGTCGACAACTAATTTAATAGTTGATGCGTCGTTTTTGTTTTTACTTTCGTTTTCTCTCCAAACTGCTGCGTACT
>BRDA01010864.1:9106-19499 GCA_036984385.1 Crenuchus spilurus
TTTTTGTATTGTCCCCATTCTTAACTGTAATGTACATAACTGTACATTTTAAATTCATCTTGTTGTTAAAGTAACTGAATTTACTTTTTTTTTTTTACTTTCCTACTGCTGTCACTTTTTGCTACTGAGTATCCGAATTTCCCAATTGTGGGACAATTAAAGGCTTATCTTATCTTATCTTATCCCAATAATTCTGGGTGGAGTTTACAGCTTCCACTGCTCCACAGTCTAATGCTGGGCTTTAAGTCGCTGTAGCTGACACTTGGCTTTGGCATGGTTTATGTTTGGCTGCTCTAGGTTTTCCCATTCTATTAGCACTGCTTTTCCACAAAGACTATATAAGCTATATGTGCACAGCATAACACCTACATCAGCAGTAGATGAACTAGAAAATTAATTGAACAGAAAGTGTCTCATTTATACAGAAAGTGAGATGACAAGATGATGCTGTATGATTTTGATCAAGAAAGGGTTAAATGTTGATTCACAGAGCTTCTAGCAGATGACACACAGTCAACTCTCAATCATGCCAGCACTATCACCACATCACAGAAAACAGAAACATATAGCATTCAAGAGGTACCATATGTCATTTGTCTTTACTCCTCAATTCTCATTCTCCCTCTTCCTCTGTTTGCTCTCTCTCCCAGGTGAGCGAGAACTTAATGAGTCTGTATTTGGATGAGTATGAAGAGATCCCCTGGGACGCTCTGAAGTACCTCATCGCCGGGGTCAACTACGGAGGTCATGTTACGGATGACTGGGACCGCCGCCTCCTCAGCACATACATCAACGACTACTTCTGCGAGGGCACTGTCAACACTCCTTTCTTTAAGTGAGTTTTACACACACACACACACACACACACACACACACATTTGTGTGCACACACACACACACACACAAACAAAAAACATTAACATTTGTCATACTGCAATAACCTTAACTCCTTTCTAAAAGTGAACGCAGCTCTATTGAGCCATGTTGAAGAGCAACAGCCCCACCCTGTGGACAGATGTAAAAACAAATATATACACTAAACATTTGTTCACATACCCACACACACACTTATGCATACACACACTCGCAGGCATACTCTCATTTCATTTCTTCAAGTGTTATCTGTTTGTGTCTCAATGTGAACAAGAAGACACACTGCTATGTTTCTGGAAAGACTTCACAAGTGTTTTTGTATCCAGTGCAGTGTTCTTCTCCATCTGTGGTCATGGAGTATGTGTTAGTGTTCCCTAAGCTCTAACACACTGATTCTGACCTCATAAAAGACGTGTTAATTAGTTGATGATGTTTTTGGTGTAGAAATAAAAAAGACAATAAAATGTGCAGTGCAGTGGTGCTCATGAACCTGTACTGGGAAACACTGCTTTGATGTGTTCAGCTTGGCTGTGAATGTTAAAAAGAACAACATCTCCCCCATGTGGAGCTTTTGAAAATGACACTGTGTAATATATAGCAAAGCTAAATGCTGTTTTTTATAGATATGGCACTAGAATAACCTTTTTGACTGCTTGTTAGCGGCAGTCTTATTCATGCACCTCTTTAATCCTTTAATGCAGGAACACAAAAGCAGCTGTGTCTGTGCTTTAATCTTCACTCCTCTAACAAAGTGATTTCTCACTGCAATCAGTGCATTTAGTTTGATTAGTAAAGAACACGAGCTGAAAACAAAGCCAAACCATTGTAGAGCTTCATATAGTAGGACTATACATTCACTTTATATTTGTATTGATTTTCTAATGAAACAAAGCAAAGCTTTAAGTGATCTGAATATGTTTACAGGACATCATCCCAATCGTTTACACAGAAATGGCTGAACACAAACCCTCCTTTCTGGTGGCAGGATTTACTGTCAAAAGAGACATTGCAAAAGTCCCTGAAAGAATTTCAGGCTAGCCATTAGACAAGATATTATTAACCTGGATTCTATTTGCGCTGATTTTCAGAGGAAGCCAAGGACTTTTTCAGCAGACTAGACTGCTGAGAAAATGGCTCATAAAGTCAAAGATGATGTAAGGATGTAGAAATCCAACATTAATTTCATTTATGATACAGATGGCTGTTTTCTTTTTCTACAGTTTATGACATGTACTGTTGTAGTCTAAGCATAATTTAATTCTAAATTTGATGTGGATGTGTGTGTGTGTGTGTGTGTGTGTGTGTGTGTGTGTGTGTGTGTGTGTGTTTGTAATGCCCTCTAGATTGTCCTCTCTGCCAACATATTATATCCCTCGTGATGGGCCTCAGGCAGCATATCGTGAGTATATCAGCATGCTGCCGGCTGTGGAGCATCCGGAGGTGTTTGGGCAACACCCCAATGCAGACATTGCCAGCCAGATCTCAGAAACACGTACACTCTTCGACACCCTGCTCTCTCTCCAGCCTCAGGTAACCAGCACTGCAGCCATGGGGGCAGGACCCAGCCGAGAGGAAAAGGTGTGTGTTGGATCATTAAACCCTCGAAATCTAAAATAATTCACACCTGTTAGTGAGTATTTAAGTCCCTTTCTCAGTCTTATAACTGCATGACATATATATTTGTTTTATATAGGTCTCAAATCACTATGCAGTACTTGTATGCGTAGTCTACAGCCTCCTGTACATTTTTACCTACATACTTTGGTTTTTCCTTCATCCATTCAGTTTTCTAGCAGATGGTTTTGCTCCAGAATCTATTGTTATTTGGAGATATTCATGATTCATTCTAATTAATGAAAAGCTTAGTTCTGACTGCAGACAAGCAGCTCCAAAGTAGGATGCTGCCTCCTCCATGCTTCACTGTGGATATAGTGTTCTTGTGGTGAAGTGCTGTGTTTTTCCATCAAACCTGTCTTTTGTAAGAGTAACATTGGTTTTTTAGACCAGATCTCATTTTCACATTCTTATGGTAATTGGATATATCATCCAAGCCTGCAAAACCTAGCAAGGTTTAGATGTTTTGTATTGAGAAACTATTTCCACAGTTCATTTCATGTTGTCTTAGGCTTGTTGGCAACCTCCCTGACCAGTTTTCTTGGTAACTTCACTGTTGTGAAATGTTTTCTCCACTTTTTGATTGTCTAATGCCATAGAAATTCTTTTGTGCTGCTCTCCTGATTGATACCTTTCAACAATGAGATCCTGTTTAAGCTTTGTAAGCTCTGTGTGGACTATGGTATTTGCAACAGAATGTAACCAAGAGGGAAACCAGGAACTGTTTGCTGATGTTTAACCTGAGATTGAACATGATCAGTTGATTCTGATCAGACACATAACAAATGACACAAATGTTTAGACTTACAGCCAGGTTATTGTATTGTTTTAATATTGTTGAACTTTTTACTCTATAAAGAGGATGGAAAATGTATTGATATCTCTAATAGCTGGATTTTGCATCATTTAACTTGCAGCCACTTTTACCAGCATGCACACATTCACATTTTCATGAACTCAGCATGAATGAACAACAGCTTCTTTGTTTTTTGGTGTACCATCTTTTTCTTTCACAAAAACCCAGAAAGATTTGACTTTGTCTGTGTTGCGGCATTGCTTTTGTGTAACAGAAGCCCCACACGTGGGCAGGGGCAGTTTTCTGAAACTTCTCTGTAGCACTAGGCCACTAGCATCATGAAGAAAATACACTCCAGTAATTTTTTTCACAAGCAAAATTGAACAATGACATACAATCAAAAGCATTACAAAACATTACATCTAGTCGGAATTGACAAATATATCAGCACATGAGCTCTACATGATAAATCTCCCTGGACTTGTAGGACTCAGATACAGATAAATTGTTGTGTCAATTTTAATGCCATTTTGACACCAATTTCAGACTTAACCCAAGTCTTCCACCTTAAATGTCATTTGAAAGGAGCCATAATTGTTGCTGAATAACTCAGAATATTTACTAGTTGGGAAGTCTTAAGATTAATAACTGAATCATTAGGTTTAGGGACTTTGTGTGCACTATTCACTTGTTGTGATGTGGAACAGACCATTTTGTTGACTACCATGTGAATTGAATAGCAATGTTTACATAGCTGTATGTGTTTATATAGGTTTTAGAATTCTCTGCTGATGTGCGGCAGAAGATCCCAGCACAGGTGGATTATGAAGGCACGCAGAAGCTCTTGCAGGATGACCCCTCACCTCTTAATGTTGTACTGCTGCAGGAGATTCAGAGATACAACACTCTACTAGACACCATCAGGTCTGTGTGTGTCTGAAGGAGAGACTGAGGAAAAGAATGGGTCTTTGTGTAATGTAGTACAGAGTGTGCTATCTTTTGATGAGTATATAAGATTTCATGTGTGTACAGGACATCTTTAACAGAGCTGGAGAAGGGCATTAAAGGTCTGGTGGTGATGTCCAGCAATTTGGAGGAGACATTTCAGTGTATTCATGATGGACGTGTTCCTCCCCTTTGGGAAAAGGTAAGACAGTATTAAAATACACCCCATATCTAAGTGCAGCTCATACTTGTGGTTATTAATGAGGATAAGAAACATTTGTTCAATGCTTTGAATCTGTAAAAAAATATTTTTGGACATAATGGAATGAGAAAACTTTAACTTTAATTTTTTTTGCTGTTTTAATGTCATGACATGAAAACAAATAGTGGGAGAAAAGTGCAGATTCAAGCCTGTTGATACTGTTAGTAATTCTGTAATTCTGTAAAAATGTAATTCTTTATGGAGTTGCAATTGAAATGTAATGTACACGGTCTCCCGTTTGCTTCTTAACCCAAACAACCACGAATAAGTTTAATACTAATGAAGATCTGGTGGTGAAATGTGGATTACATAAAGCTCAGTCTGTGTGAAAAACACTGACATGTATAACAGTGCAGGTAGATGGGTGTTAATATCTGATGACTATTAGTCACGACTGTAGGAGTGGAGGCCGGCACCCGTCCAGCTATCTCCACCAGTCACCTGCTGCTGCAGTGAGACATTAAAGATCTCAGTTATCCTCATGGACACAGCACAGAATGTTGGTTATTTCATCCTGAGAATTGTGCAACAATCTGTGTATAATGTATCTGTGCACAGTACAGGAGGAAGTGTTTATGGTGTGAATGTACTGGATAATGAACTCGATTAAGAAGATACAACAGGAATTTCTGAAACAGTTTGGAGGGCGAAAGCCACCAGTGAAACCTTGCATTCTCAATCTAGCGAAGAAAATTATTGGTGGATGCTCATGCCCAAAGATGCCAGAAGAAATAATGCAAACTGTGTAGGACAGGCGGTAGGCATAACCCAAAAAATCCCAACAGAGACTTGCACAGGAGACTGGTGTTTTGGCAGAAAGCTGCCTAAAAGCATGTCTCCATGCCTACCGCTTCAACACCTGATCAGGAAAAAATTGTTCTACACAGACTGAGGTTAATTTAATCCAAATTTCATCACCAGATCTTCATCAGTATTAAAAGTATTCAATATCGTTTGGGTAAAGCATAAGAACCAAAAGGGACACCCTATATAGATTGATTAATATCACATCTTAAAAGCAAAACAGCACTAGCTTCAGATGTCTAAGGGTTCATAATAAAGCAATATTGTTTGCTCATCAGTCACATATTACTATTGACATGAATTTGAATATGTTGTTTGTCAGAAAGAAAATGTGCTAACAAATTAATACATCAAAATGGTCTGACTGCTTCTATTATAGATGCTGTCATTTTAAACTGATAGAAAATCACTGACTGAGTATAACATTGTCAGTGGGAGAAATGAATCCATTATGTCTTTTAATACAGCACTTGTCAACATGAATGAAATGCAGAACTAGTCACAAGACCTTAAATTCATGCTTGTCTGGCAGGCAAAGGACTATTTTTTTCCATTTTTCTTTTTTTATTAGTTTTGATAACTTGGCAACAATTATTTACCAGGCACAATCACTGAAGACAGAACCTGTATGCGCCTATGTTGCTAATGTTTATATGCTTAGTATCTGTTATTTTGGTTAACTTAATTTGCTTAGAACCAAAGATCAGACTAACAGGATTTTTAAAATAGTTTAAACTTAATAACTGCACTCTCGCGATGCTGATACATTTCAGCCTTTCAAGGCTGTTTCATTTAAATAAGCTAGGGCCTCCACTGTGTGTTTTTATTTAAAACCACATAGTTACTCATGTTTATACAAAATGAGTTTTATGAAATATTGATGAATTAATTTGGACCTAATTCTGAAGGCTGTGGGCACCAAAAAGTCTGTGTGCATGTACTCACAGATTATTGTTGTAGAGCTACTCTCAAACTGAATGCGTCATGTAGGCACACACACAGTGGCTGTAATAAATCATTGTGTGGAGAATGTGGTGTGGTACGCTGTGAGGGCAGTGCCCTGTGCTTAGTGGAGAGGAGCTGGAGTGGAGTAAATGAATGGTGGAGTGCTGGAAGGTCACATTGCTAGAGTAGAGGCCAATGCACTGCAATGCTGAGGATCAGACGATGGCTTTATTCCTCTCTCTTTCTCTCTGTTCTCTTTCTCTCACTCTCTGTCTCTCTCACACACACACACAAACACACACACACAGAGAGAGAGAGAGAGAGAGAGAGAGAGAGAGAGAGAGAGAGAGAGAGAGAGAGAGAGAGAGAGAGAGAAAGAGAGAGAGAGAGAGAGAGAGAGTCTCTTAAGAGCACTTATGTACATTGTCTTAAATGCACAAATGAACACAGACTACATGTCTTTGTTTAAATATTCTACTCATCCATCATTACACACAATGCTGCTCTCTTTATTGCAACAGAGCAGTGACATCCTGGTCAATTCACTTGTTATCTGTCTGTTCAGGAGTTGGCCATGTTTACTTGTCCTGTATCCTGCATCTGAATGTTGTCTCTATACACCTTTCAAAGACAAGCATGTTTATGATTTGAATGTGTTCAGATTTAGCCACTTTAATCCAGAAGATAGTCCAGCAAAGACTGTGATCAGATCTATACAATTCACAGTCTGCAGCAACCCACACACAATTTTCCTTGTTCTTCCCACCTCTCTCATTTAAAATTAATTAGAGGTAGACTTGTTTAAACAATGCTTACGTCTTTGATGACGACAGCTAGACAGCTGCTTTTTTAAATAACTAGTCGACTTGTATATTGAACACTTATTGAAGATTTTTTGGTATTTGGTTGTAATGTTATTTATTATTCTTCTGCTACTGTGTAATAAGCAGAATAAACATCTCTACCTACACAGAAAGCACAAAGACTTCCTCTCTCTGTCATATTTCTCAGCTTTAACTTTGATTTGATAATAGCACAGACTATTCAGGTCTTCTCTTTCATTCCCTCCTTCACTCTCATGACACCTACATCTCCACAAAGATGCCTGACTTTCATGTGATCTGTACATTCTCTGTTATCATTCTTTGACATTTGACCATTGACATTTCCTTCTTTGGTCTCAGCGGTCATTCCACATCAAACAGAGAGGGAACAAGTATGTCTTTTACATATTACAGTTAAGGTGAGACTGATTGCATACAAAGTGAGATGGTGTTTTAGTGGCTCTAGAAGGGTTGATAAATCTAAAATCTCTTTTTCAGACGTGAGTTTCTCATAGCTTTACTGCATTTTTCAAATATATATCAAATTGCTATATAAAATATTATATTATTTAGTACATTGTCCAGAGTAATTTACAAACAAAGGATATTTTATAGCACAACTGCAGGCTGGTTTCATCCTGAGAATTATGCAGTGATTTGTGCATAATGTATCATTGCACAGTACAGGAGCAAGTGTTCATGGTATGAATGTACATAATGTATCAGCGCACAGTACAGGAGGAAGTGTTCATGGTGTGAATGTACATAATGTATCAGCGCACAGTACAGGAGGAAGTGTTCATGATGTGAATGTACATAATGTATCAGTGACAGTACAAGAGGAAGTGTTCATGGTGTGAATGTACATAATGTATCAGCGCACAGTACAGGAGGAAGTGTGCATGATGTGAATGTACATAATGTATCAGCGCACAGTACAGGAGGAAGTGTTCATGGTGTGAATGTACAGAATGTATTAGTGCACAGTACAGGAGGAAGTGTTCATGGTGTGAATGTACAGAATGTATTAGTGCACAGTACAGGAGGAAGTGTTCATGATGTGAATGTACATAATGTATCAGTGCACAGTACAGGAGGAAGTGTTCATGGTGTGAATGTACATAATGTATCAGTGCACAGTACAGGAGGAAGTGTTCATGGTGTGAATGTACAGAATGTATTAGTGCACAGTACAGGAGGAAGTGTTCTTGATGTGAATGTACATAATGTATCAGTGCACAGTACAGGAGGAAGTGTTCATGGTGTGAATGTACATAATGTATCAGCGCACAGTACAGGAGGAAGTGTTCATGATGTCAATGTACATAATGTATCAGTGCACAGTACAGGAGGAAGTGTTCATGATGTGAACGCACATAATCCATCAGCGCACAGTATAGGAGGAAGTGTTCATGATGTCAATGTACATAATGTATCAGTGCACAGTACAGGAGGAAGTGTTCATGATGTGAATGTACTGGATAATAATCTCCATTCAGAAGATTCAACATAAAAAGTAATTACCAAAAAAGCAGGTCTCCATGCAGAACACATTACCATCTGATCAGGAGAAAAGAACTACATGCTGGACATTTGTTGTACACATTGTAACATCAATCTTTTTCACACAGATTGAGGTTTATTTAATGTAAATTTCATCACCAGATCTTCATTCGTATTAAAGTTATTCACCATCGTTTGTGTAAAGAAGCAAACAGGACACCCTGTACATGGACCATAGCTCCCACATGTCATCAGTGACTTTATTTTTATTTTTTTTTTTTTCAGTGACAGTTTTTTATTGCTTTATTAAGTGTCAATATATTACATAATTCCTGGATCAAAGGCTTCAGGAGCCTCTGTGTTGCACTTATTTGAATCATGCTCATGCCAGACACTGAAATACTTCATTGCTCTGCCCTTGGCCAAGCACAGCAGGGCTTTCTACTGTGTAATGTCACATGAAATTAATAACTCTAACAAGGCTGGCAGTCTACCACCTGTGTAAGCTAAGTTCGTCATGCATCTTTCACTTTCTCTCTCTCTTGTTCTTACTCTCACACATTCTCTCTCTCCCTCTCTGTCTCTCTCCACCTTTTAGACATACCCATCTCTGAAGCCCTTGGCATCATGGACAAGGGATTTATGCCAGAGGGTGGAGCAGTTTGCACACTGGGCAGACACGGCACACCCTCCAGTGCTCTTCTGGCTTTCTGGATTCACTTTTCCTACAGGTTTCCTCACAGCTGTGCTACAGTCCTCTGCACGACAGTACAATGTGAGCACTAGCACACACACATACATACAGTATACACACACTCATATATATACAACTCTAATTACAAAAAAGTTGGGAGGTTGTTAAAGATGTAAATATTTGTAAATAAAAATATTTGACTTATGAAAAAATGACCTGCAAATCTCATAGACCTGTATTTAATTCACAATAGAACACTGAGCACATAAGATGTTGAAAGTGAGGTATGGTGTCCATGGTTTCCAAAAAGAATTTCAAATTTTGATTCATCTGACCACAGAACAGTTTTGCATTTTGCCTCATTCCATTTTAAATGAGCTTTGGCCCAGAGAAGACTGTAGCCTTTTGTATCATGTTGACATATGGCTTCTTCTTTACATGATAGTTTTAGCCTGCATTAGTGGATTGTACAGCACACTGTGTTCACAAACAGAGATTTCTGGAAGTGTTCCTGAGCCCATGCAGCGATTTCCAGCACAAAATCATGTCTGTTTATAATGCAGGGCCAAAGGGCTCATTGGCTTTGTCCCTTGTGCAGATGGATTTCTCGAGAGTCACCTGCGTCTTTTGTTGATATTATGTGCTATAGATAGTAGGATGTTCAAAGTCCTTGCAATTTTTTGTTGAAGAATTTTAGACAGTTTTTGGTGAACCTCTTTGCTTCTGAGAGACTCTATCTGTATTTTTATACCCAGTCATGTGACAAAATGTTCCTCCAGCTGTTTTTTTTATTAGTAGCACACATTTTTACAGTGTTTAATTGCCCTTTCCCACTTTTTTTTGAAATTCGTTGCTGTCATCACATTCTAAATGAATTATATTTTTCATGAAATGTTAAAATGTATCACTTTCAACATTTGATATGTGTTCTATATTCAATTGTGAATAAAAATTGGTCTATGAGATTTACAAATCATTGCATTTTGTTTTTATTTACATTTATTTACATTTTACACAGCATCGCAACCTTTTTGCAAACCAGCTTGTATATACTGTATATTTTGAGTAAGGTAAGTGTAGCTATACACTTTGATTAGGTTGCTGCTCATGTATGTATTTATTTATTTTTTATT
>BRDA01010866.1:0-20897 GCA_036984385.1 Crenuchus spilurus
TATCAGTGTAGCTGCTGTAGAACAATGTTAGAGCTCCTCCTAGTGTCAGTGTCACCACTCTACAGTGTTATCAGTGTAGCTGCTGTAGAACAATGGCATAGGCATCGGCCACTTAAAATATCATTCAATCACTAACCCTTACACTACTTATTTGAGACAAATGGCTAAAATTTGATTACATTGCTGCTATTTAGTGGTCAAGAATTGAAAAACGACACAAATTGGACCACTTTGAATCAGTAAATAAGGAGTAAATGTGCATGAAAAATGATTTTCACATTTTTAAAAAATACATGTAGTTTAACTAGATGTGCACTAACGTTTGCACAAAATGTTATATACACATTTTAGTGCACAATTTGCATACTAGAAAAAAATATATGTAAATATTTGAAAATGTGCCATAACTGTGCAATAAAACAGACAAGGATGTGTTTACTGTTTTTCACTTAGAAAATCAAAAGCATGTTATTTAATTAGGGGTGCACAAACCTTTACACGCAGCTGTTTAAAAGTTACATTGGCACGGATCACTTTGTCGCTACATTCACTGCTAAGAGGGAAACCAAACAGCGAATAATAAAGACACCACATAAAACTAAAGGGGAGCTATTCATGACTTCACTCACACTGTTAGTATGAAACTCTACCTCTGTGTGTGCGAGTGTATCAGTTTCAGATGCCGGTCGCACTTCTCACTGACATGAAATGAAAACGACTCTCCCGTCCTGTCGTCGTTTTTGGACACGATGTTCCGAACCCCAGCAGGGTGCGTGGCTGCTGTTCCAAGCTTACAGTGTGCTCCACGGCCAAATAAGGGAAACCTATTCTTTCTTTTATGTCTGCCTTTGTTGCTCTCTTTCATAAACCATTAATTTTGTGATAGCTCAGATCTCCTTTCAATTAGGTGATGAAATAAAATGTAAGCTGCTGCATGATGAGTGATGTGTGTTTGTGTGCACACTTTCAGGGATAAACCAGGACTATATATATATATATATATATATATATATATATATATAGATAACTTCATATATATGGCATTGCTCCCAATCAGCAGTATTTAATAGCTACAGGTAGTGGCGGCCTTCAAATTCTCAGATCTCAACTGGACCAAACACCTGTGGGATGTGCTGGAACATTAGTCCACTCTGCAGCAGCTCCACCTCACCACTTACAGAACTTTAAGGATCTGCTGCTAATATCTTGACACCAGATACTACAAAAGGCCTCCAGAGTCAATGACTCGGTCCGTCAGGGCTGTTTCAAAAGCATATTAAACAGATTAGCTAACTGGTTTTAATGTTAAGGTTGTATATATACATACTCGTGCGTCTGCCTCCTGAACGTGGATAAAAACAAGTGCATTTGTGTGTGTCTCAGATCTAGAAAGCTTCAACACACTCTGCCAGTCTTTCCTCTGCGGTTCCATCACTGGATGCGGTTCTAATAAGGAATGGGAGAATAAAGGCACTGATCTGTCTTAGGGGAGGAAAAATACAAATATAGTCCAACCACAAATGAAGTTAAGTCCACAGCAGACAAACTAATGTATCATTTCATTCTGAACACATCTTTGCTTAGTTTGGTAATGTAGAACCAAGTCACTTTGTTTCCAGAAAATTAATCAAGTTTCACCAATTCATTTTCCTGTCTGCACACTGTCATCTCTCTCTCTCTCTCTCTCACTCTCCCTCTGGGCTTTACAGCGTTCCAAAATCCGGTTTTGGCACCGCTCAGAACAGTCGAAGAGCAGCGGAGGAAAAACCTAAAATGGCCGAAGCCACACATTTCACACCTCCTCAACAGTGTGACTTCAAATTTCCTGTGCGGCGGATTTAACCAAAAACAGGTTTAAAATACAGTTTAATAATAATGATACATCATCAATAATAAAAAGAGAGGCACACCTGTCCAAATATGACTAAAAGGCTGGCCACAAAAAAGCTCATTTGCTCCCATTTAAACATCAGTGTCTACTTTTCCACAAATGACTGAAATAGAGCAACATGTAACACATTAAATGTGATATGCAATGTGCAACATTAACATAACAAAGCCAAAGTCAATATCACATCTTCAGCCATTATGTTTATCATAGTGTTGATTTTATCCAAACAAAATGTCAAACTTTGTGATGTTTAGTTTTGTGAATGCGAGCGCAGCTAATGTCCTTTATATGGTGTGAAAGTTTCATGATGACTGGACCAACAGAAATGACCCTAAAGTGCTTTAAACGGAATCTCTTTACATTGACTTACATTGAACATAAATAGGGTTCTTATATGTCTTTCTTTGGTATATAAAACGTCAAAGGTGGTTCACAAATCATACATATTTCAGTAATTAAAAATTTTAATGAACACAGTAATATATTATATTATGTTACGTTATGTTATATTATAATAAATAATATTATATTATACTCTATAATACTATATTATATTATATTATGTTACATTGTATTATATTATCTTAAATTATATTATGTTATGTTATACTATATTAAATTATATTATGTTATGTTATGTTATACTATATTAAATTATATTATGTTATGTTATGTTATACTATATTAAATTATATTATGTTATGTTATACTATATTAAATTATATTATGTTATGTTATACTATATTAAATTATATTATGTTATGTTATACTATATTAAATTATATTATATTATGTTATGTTATACTATATTAAATTATATTATGTTATGTTACAAATGAGGAAAAATGATATTTTTAAGGAAAATATCAGTCTGCTATAGTGTTGATCAATGAATAGGGGTGTCACAATAATTGCTATAAATTATAAATTACAGAGATTAGCAATTTATTTTACAAATTTTGTTACTGAGTACAAGGGTGAAGTGCTCAAACTAACTGATAAACTGTCCTACTTCCTGTCTGTCCATACTCAATAGCTCCAAACTGACCACACGAGTCAATCGTCTGCCAGCAATCTTTACATGTACAGTATTAATTAATAATCTTTTTGAGATTTTATACAGTATCACAAAACGTAATACAGCGATAGTCACATGTATCAACATTTTCTGACAGTTCTGGGAGAGATGCCAGCTTAAATCAGCTTAAACTCGATGGTTGAGTAACAACGGTGACCTGCCTAAATATGAATTGAATAAACAAAACCGTTTCATCAGTAGTGGACCTTCACCCTGCAAAAGTAAATGTAACTAAGGGGTCTAAAGCACACACAGGCTTATCTGTTACCTTTTCACATCTTTTTGCAAGCGATCATATGTTAACTGGACTATCTGTGTCTGTGGTCTCAGCCTGAAAGGAAAGGAAATGTGTTTATTGTGAAAAGTAAGAAGAGTGGCATTAAGGATGAAGGTTGAGGCTGAGAGTGTTCCCCCATAACACACACACACACACACACACACACACACACACAAAGCTGGAGTAAGAAGCATCTTCCCACACCAAAGGCGCTGAGGTTGTGCCAACCAGAACAATTGCAGTCACAGCTCCCTGTCGCTATCTTTCTCTCTCTTTCTCTTTATCATTCTCTCTCTCTCTCTTTCTCTCTTGCTGGCACACAAAAGACACCGAGGAGCGTTCGCTTTGCGAAACTGACAATGAAGGCCGCGTTTAGCGACGCTAAACAAAATGTTTACAAAAGAAATAAACAATTGCGAGGACAAAGAGCAGCGCCAACAAACAAACAAAAGTAACCACGCCATTCAAAACGCACAAATCTGTCATCCGCCAACAACATCAACAAAAAACCTCATCCCTGCTTTCTTTTTCTTACCAACTTTCAAACACACGTTACGATACAGGCACACACACACACGCCAGTGAGCAAATAAACAGGGAAATATAAAACAAAGCATCATTTGAATGTAGTTTTGGTTGCAGCTCATCAGAGGTTGAGCTAAAAATGAAGATCTTTATAAATGGAAATAAAACAAACCCACCCAAATATAATCACATTCACACAGAAACAGAACAAAAACACCACAGCAAGGCCTGAGAAATGCAATTTGTGTGTGTGGCTGGTACTGGAGAGTTGTTGGCATGGTGTGCCAGCAGGCCCTGGGGTCCCGCGTGGCTGCCCGAGGGGTGCCAGCCTCGGCCGCTGCTATTTGGAGGCCGATAAAAGCAGCGGGGGTGTACTGGATGAGCCTGATAAGATAAGAGAGAGCGTGGCGGCTAACATTCTGAGCGGGCAGAACACCGGCCAGCCCTGCCGGACGCACAGAGAGAGAGAGAGAGAAAGAGAGACCGAGAGAGAGAGAGAGAGAGAGAGAGAGAGAGAGAGAGAGAGGGGCATGGTATGGGCACCGCCATGTGTTAAATAAGACCTAGTGGAAAGCCGAGCTGTTACAGTTTAAGTCAGACTCTAGTTATACTCAAGCAGCAGTAATGGTTTAAAGACACTAATTATAATTTCCATTTGTTTACATGAAGCTGACGACTCAATTGTTATCTGATGGCTCCAACTGACACTCTAGAAACTGTGAGAAACGTTTAGAATTACTGTTCTTAATTTGAACCCAAATTCAAACCATTCTCTAGGATTCCGTTGTCCATTATTGCATCATAATGAAAAGTTACACAACTTCTGAAATAAACACAGTAATTACACCCGCAATCAATTAACCATCAGAACTCATTAAGTGACCTTCCAGAATAATAAATAACAGACTATAGTACAATATAATGAGCCTTTTCCTAAGGCTGTCACAATGATTTGATTGATTGAATGAATGATTACTCAATAATAATCACAATTATTTCAAGGCATCACAGTTAGTTAACGCGTTTGTGTTGTTCAGTCACATGTTTACTTAATAGACTTTGAATTGGGATCGCTGTCATCAGCTACACTAAAGCAAATAAATGTACATCAAAGAAAGCAGAGCTTATTGAAATGTCTTGGATCTTTTGAAAACATTGTAATTGTTAGTGGTCCTTTAGAGGGCAGCAGTGAGTAATGTTTGTTTACTTGAGCTTTGAGTTTGGTCAGTTTGGAGCTACTGAGTTCTGACCGGCAGGAAGCAGGACAGCTGCTCTGGCCACTTTAGACGTGTACTTTAATAGTGATGTACAATGAACCAAATAGAACAATTCCACTGCTAATTGCATCCATTTATATCTTCAGCTCAAATCATTGTGACAGCTCTAGCCTTTACTATGGCTGAGCTTTGACCAAAATAAGCTGCAGTAATTAACATCCTGTCAGTGCATTTTTCCATTTTAAACTCTTTGCTTTGGGCTGAGAAAACAAATATTTTTTCAGCCCATAATTCATGTGAAAATCTGCTTTGAATTATTTCGACTTTTTCTGGTCTTAAAGCGTCGGAATCCGAGCCACACAACACACACACCCACGTACACAAAATCCACAGCACTAAAACAGAGTTGGTTCCAGTCATAATGAGAGAGTGTGTTTGGCCACCAGGAGTGTGTCCGTCTGCGAGTTTGTGTTGAGAAAGAGTTTGGCGGAGAACGTGAGCGGTGATATTTGGCTGTGAATGTTTGAGACCACACCAATAATGCCTGTACACACACACACACATTTCCGAGACACACTGCCAATGAGATAGTGGGCTGCCACTGAGAAACTGGCCGCTTACTACACACAACATGGCAGTATCAGGCCAAGTACAACAGCATTCTCACACACACACACATACAGCATACTCATAAAAGCTCAGTGAAGAACACACTGACACTCGTGTTTTTACTCAGATGGACTCTCTCTGTCTTTAAACTACAAGAAAACCCCCAGACATGAAATGATTAGCTTCTGATTATAAACCCTTATTATGTCTTTCATTTATTTATTTTGTATGAAAACGGATAAAAGTACTGATCAAAGGCTTGTACAGATATGTGTGGGCAGGTACATAGAATGAAAATATGTACATTTATTAATCTTATATAACTTTTTTTTATTTATTTATTTTTATTTTATACTTTATAATTTTGTTGTGTTTGTATTTAGTTGGCACATTTAAAAATGCCAGCTGTGAATATTTCAAGACCAAAATGAACCCATAGATGAATGTGTCTCTCCTATGCCAAAGTGTTTTGGAGATATAAAGTAATGTACATGTAACAGGTAACTTATTAGTATGTCGTTTATGTATGCATATACGCATAATGTGTATATGTAAGCAGTGTAACTTATTTATGTTAAGTTTATCTGGACCATTTCTGATGCTCAGGTGATTTTAAATGCTAATATATGAGGTTTTGATATGAAGCTGATGTCTGCCTGTGTCTCAGTGATTATGTATTTATCTGCATGTAGAAAGAGAAACAGACTAGCAGAGAACAAAGAGTAAAACTTTGTGCAAACTAATTAAAATCAGATCGAGATAAAACTTTGCATCTGCAGAATAATAACTTTACAGAAGAAGGAGAAAAGGTCCATATTTATCCAAATAATTCTGGGCCATTTCTATTGGTCCAAGTTTTCTCAGTGTGAAATGTCAGCTGTCGTTTTAGAGTGAGACAAAAAAGTAAACATTGAGATAAACTGAGGTACAAGGTTTAGATGTTTGTGCATGTTTTGTGCATTTCTCCACTAACCTGGTGAGTGGACGAAGTAGGCCAGGTAGAGGTCCAGCTCTTTGACGGAGACGCCGATGTGATGTGGCTGGACACAGAGGGTGTGGTTGGAGCACTGAGGCGACTTCACCAGCCGCTCTCCATCCGTGCTCTCCAGCGGGCTTCCCTTGAACAGGATGACCATGACCAGGTCCAGCCTCCACACTTTGTCGGCCTGCCTGAGACAGTCGATGCGCCTCATCTTGCCCTTCTGGTCTGGGTTGGAGAGTATGCAGCACGCCGGCTTCTTGCCTGTCACGCTGAGCACAAAGTCCTCGCGGAACTCAGGCCGGATGTCCTTGCGGAGTTTGGCCAGCAGGCGTGAGGCCCACTTCTGCTTTATTTCGGGCTTTTCTCCCAACAGCTCATCTTTGACTGCGCGCTCCTCGTCCTTGGACATGCGCTTCTCGTGCTTTTTGAAGTACTTGCGCTTGCGCGCCTGCAGGTTGAACCAAGTGTAGGAGAAGGCGCGCACGTGCGGCAGGAGCGCCTCGATGAAGGGATGGAACTCATCCTGGAAGGAAGGAGAAGGAGAGAAAGAGAGGGAGGGGGAGAAAGGGAGAGGAAGACAAGAAGGAGAAGAGGAGGAGAGATGGAGAGAAGGCGTTAGCATTGTGGTAAATGAGAGACGGAGGAGAGCAAAACTGGGTTTATGCCGTCCGTGCAGCCTCGGATACAGACTGAAAGAGCATAGGGGAGAGGCATGAAGCTATGTAATACACACACGCGCACGCACACACACGCGCACATACGCACACACACACACACACACACACACACACACAGCATTTAATAGTAAACACATTTTTGCTTTACGATTACAATTTAAAACACAATAATGTTGCTGATGATGATGATTATGTTAATATTCCACAATTTATACACAATGTAAAATTTATTTTTAATGAAAAGATACGATAACATTCTCATTTTATACAAATGATCTCAAAGCCACAAGAACAACTGAACAAAGTGCCTGAATTCCTAAATCAACATTGCATGATGTATGACTCAAACTTTAAGAGCTAAGCAGCTGAACTGTAGCTAATGAATCAGAACAGTTACAAATTGTATAAAAAATAAGGAAATTAAAACAGCCCTCAAGTTAAGCGTCACCGATTTTTATAAACACTGTCAGAACATTTTTTTATGTTTACATGAGTGAAATTGTTTTAATAAAATGTCTAATTTTGTCATGTTTACTGTTACACTAAATAACACCAGGTCATAATATCAGGTTTCTTTATAATCTAAACACACTCCAAAAATAAGCAAAAATAAGACTAGCACTGTTCTGTCCTGCATGATGCTTTGTCACACTGTAACTAATTTTTTACTGATTTACTGATTTAAAGGACAGTGTCAAATCACACAAATCATAGAAAGACCCATCCAACACTATTGATCACTGCTCTTTTAACATGCAACACATTTCACTACAACATGGCACAATGACCAAACAAACGCAGGCAAGGCATGCAACACAAACAAACCAGAAACGTAGTTACCATTTTGTACTTTCATCATAAACTGCACTGCGACTTCAGAGTAAATAAAAAGCGAAAAGTCGAGCGGTTCTCCTCCTTTCCCTACTCAACACCACATGTCCTACTTACTGCTACGCTGAGCAAGACAATTTTCCTAACAAATCACACTGTTAGGATGAGAAAAAAGGGGAATTAGAGAAGACAATGCCGAAATGAATTTGCATCGGAGTGAATGTGTTATGGCAACCCAAATGAAAACAAGGAAAGAAAAAAGTTAAATTTTAATACAGAGAGCAAAGCAACAACAAAAAAAGTTTACAAAAAAAAAATTAACCTCTATCTTTGCCAGTTGAAATGATTGACAAATAAAAGCAGAATGAGGAATAAAATTGTTTGTCATCACAAAAAAAATGCAGAAGAATGAAAAAAAAAATGCTTGAATACCGCGAGAGAAAAAAAAATGTTTGGCAAAAGTGAGGTCTGTTCAGATCTCTGCATTCGACTCACAGAAAAGAGAGAGAGAGAGAGAGAGAGACAGAAAGAGAGAGGGAGAGAGAGGGGACAGAGAGAAGGGAGGGGGTGTAGTGAGGAGCGAATGAAGAGCCGAAAGAAGAGGGAAAAAAAAACAAAAAAAAGAGAACAGAGGACCAAATCAATGTTGGAAAAGCGCGTACGACCGCTGGCAAACCCGACTGACGCTTCTCTTTTCCCCTTTTTTCTCTCCAACTCACTCACTCTCTCTCTCTCTTCCTCTCAGCGTTCTTTTCCTCACCATCGCCTGCGAGTGTGCCAGCGCCAGGCTGAACCCACCTATTTGGCACAGAGTCGCCCAATATGCTCAACCAATACGCACGCTTCAAGGACTGAATGGGTGGGAGAGGGAGAGGGGGAGAGGTAGAGAGAGAGAGAGAGACACAGAGAGAGAGAGACACACAGAGAGAGAGAGAGAGAGAGAGAGAGGGAGGGCTGTATGTGAATCACTCAGTGGGTTGGCTCTTCACTTTGCCAAATTAGCAACTTCCTAGCTAGCTAGCACAACTGCAGAGTCCAGAGACCATTAATTTCACACGGACCAATCAGCTGCTTTGATTGTGTTGTAAACCCACCCACCTGTACTTTCAAAACCTATCCTTTCCTACAGTGCCTGGCAGAGCACAGATGATGCCAAAAGCAGGCTAAGTAAAGTGAAAGACAGTCATGACGGATACTTTCAAGTGCCAATTTCTTGCTGACTGAAATTCAAGGACATTTTTGACACAGACAGACAGACACGCTTCCCCCTTTTGTCTTTTCATTATTTCTGCCACTGGATGTTATTCATGTGGAGAAGAAGTACACATCTGACTCAATTCACCTTAAAGTCTCACGTCTTCACCATCACGCTCACCACTACTTCACCATCAAGTCACACAGTCCCATCATCAATAACTCAGCCCTCTCCTTTTCCACATCCTCCTCTACCTATCCATGTCTCTCACTCCTCTTCTCTACAAACCCCCTTTTCCTTCCATCCCTCTCAATCTTTCATCCCTCCCCCATCCCTCCTTCAATCTCTCTCTCTCTCTCTCTCTTTCTCTCTCACTCTGTTTTGGCATAGAGTTCTGTGTGAACACACAGGGGCTGAAATCCCTGCAGACCCTCCAAACCAGCAGCTGCCATCAGACCCACCACGCAAACAAAGAAGCAGAGACACTATATTCCTCACCAGTACAGCCACACACACACACACACACTTTCACTGCCTTTTCTCTCTCTCTTCTATGCAATGGACTTCTGCATGCAGAAAATATACACATAGTTGTGGTAAGAGTATGCACACACACACACACACACTGTATATTGTTAGTTTATCGCTGGTTAAATGATGTTTTATTGCTCTTCTAAGGCGTTTCTGGTAACATAACCCATCTTCCCCAGGAAAGAAATGTAAATATAACATTTTTCAACACATTTTATTGCGCAGTTTCATTTATTTCCTGAATTTAACCCTAAATTTTATATGTGCCATAACTTTTGCCCAGACAATGTTTATATTTGACTCCCCGCCCCCCCTCCCAAAATGTTGAACTCAGTAACTAAGGGTAAACGTGCACTAAATTCTATTCTCTAAAGTGTGTGCAGAAGTGTGTCCTCTGTAGAAGACGTGTTGACTTACATTCACTTACAAAATCAATAGTCCTCTGTTTAAGCCTGGGTGCACATTACACTGCATATAAACATTTTTGTGTGAAAGGAAAAAGTTCCCAAAGAAGAACAAACAACAGAGCAAACTAAACATATTTTCAGGACTAACACGAAGGGGGGAAAAAACTTTGTAACCACGCAACACAGCACAAATCTCCATTATCAGTGACCCAATGATCCACCGGGTAAACCGCTAGCATGAACGGACTCAAATCAGGAGATCTAATCTAGCTAAATCCCCGCAACGGTTTAAGCAGCATATGCCACGCTCCCAGGGTGCCACCGCACCTCAGGGCAGTAAGCCACAAAGAGGAGGGCACGAGAATCAAACACAGGGTCTAGAGTCATTAAAAACCAGCTCTCAGCTACTCTCTTCTACGTTTGAACTTGATAAAGTTGAGCTGTGTAGAGGCTGATATACATTTTTAATAGTTTATAAAATAAAAGCACCTTAATGCTGAACTGAAATTTCAAAGTCTTTCAAAGTTTCCCCGTTTTAAACAAGTCCTGGACTACTTTGCATGTGAATGTAGATTTCCCATTGACAGAAAAATGTACCCGAAGACTAGGAAATCAGCGCTCACTGCTCTTTTTGATTTAAACAATGCAGTAAAATTAAAGATAATCAGTGTCTCTTTGATTAACTATTCATTTGTAGTCCTAAGCTGAAAGGGCAAACCTTTAAAGTAAAGCTGCAATGAGGAAAAACACAGTTCAAAGCTAAAATATGTACAAATTCTATTAAAAACAAGCTGATTTACTTATACAGATTCCAAATCTGTGTCCTACAACCGTGGCCCACAGAAAACCACAAATTTCATGGGATATATTAGGCATTTCATCTTGAAAATAACTGAAATGTCAGTTCGTCCAAAATAAAGTGAAAAATATGCAGCAGTTGGTTATTCTTAATTAAATAAAATATATGTTTGTATATAAGTTGCAAAGGTTTTGTCCTGCAGCCAATAAGCAAGTAAAGAAATCTATCATTAAACTTAAAAGTGGACGTGTTATTAATAAAGTAGGATTATATTATAAGTTTAACTGTATACAGTAAATCTGCCAGTGTTAAATCAACACTACTAGAGTTAAATTAACACTGAGGGTGTCAAAATGTAACACTTTCAGTGTTAATTTAACTCTAACAGTGTTGATTTAACACTGGCAGATTTACTGCGTAATTGGATACATTTCTTGACTTGCTAACAGTATCACAATATGGCAATACATTGAATAGTATAATCATATTGTACTACCAGGTCATTGCCAGTAGCCCAAAGACATTTACACTCATCACAAAGGGATACATTTAAAAACAAGATGTTCATATTATAAACCACACTTTATTTCTTCGGTTCTGCCTAAATAAAGCATAGGTTTGTGTGTTTGTATTGCAGACGATATCTTTTCCAAAGCTAAACAACTCAAACCTGGCTCCTTCCTGAGTTTACTCACTGTTCACAGTTCAAGTGTATCTCTCACATTCAAACTCTTAATAGACAAAAGGCCATCTTATCTCAGGGAGACACTCGCCCGTCGACACCGCTGACCTTTGTTTCAGCAGGGTGTCCCTCCACCACCAACACAACACAAAAAAGCGAGAAAACCAGGCAGATAAAAGTTTCAAGAGAAGAGAAATAGAAGAAAATTCAGCACGAAAGGCTTATTCGCCCCGCTGCTTGCTGCTTCTGTCTGTCTGCATGCATTGCTTCGCCTGCCAGAAACAGAGTAAAAAATCATGTGGGTGGCTTGGCTGAATGGGGGGGTATGCACTCGACAGCTCGCTTTTAGTATCACAACTGCCAAAATCTTCACACTTTTGTTGTTGCATTTTTGTATTTATGAATAAGACAGTTGAACGAATGCAAATGGCAATTCTGAACAATTCGAGACGTCCTTGAATCAGGCCTGCGAAAAGCTGCAGGCCCTTATAGCACCAAAACAATGCTTCAATTCTTAAAGTGCCAAACAGCTTCTATGGTGCAAACTTTACGTCTGTAGCTCTGAATAAAAGGCCTGCTCTTAAATTAAAATGATAATTTAAAGTAGCATGAGTTCATTTCTAGTGAATTTTGGCTACGCAGCAGCCCAGCCGTGCTTATTTCTTATTGCCTTTTTAACAATAATGAGCCTTTTAAGCAAAAATGAGCCAAGAAGGCACATCATTTAGAAGATAAAAGGAAGAGAAGGTGGTCAGTTAACAATAGATTTCAAAACTGGCAAACTGTCAAGGGCAGCGTCCATCCATCCGTGCCTGTACTGCTTGATGATTTCTAACATTTGTGCTATTTTACAGCCAGTAAAGTTCAGTAAATGTTCTATAATTTCATAATAGTAATGTTGACGGCTTGTAAAATCCAATAAAATATGATGCTGTGTTGATCTTTATCAATTATCACTCAGAAACAGTTGATCATGTTCTGTTCTAGTCTTAAACAGGCACAGAATTGTTAAGAACTGTTCAAAATTATGAAAGAAGAGGTCAAATCACAAAAAATATGAAAAAATATACCAGAAGTATCACTCTATTAATCCATATTTAAAATTTTATAAGCTTCTCTGGGCATAAATGGACTCAAGTCCATTCATCTAAAAGGCTTAAATGTAGTACATGTTTTATTGTTTTAGGTCTATTAAATCTAGTGTTTTGGTGAAGTGGATCTAATGGATTTTACCAAAACAATAGAAAATCTTAATTTAATTCTAAATCCAGGTTTTGGCTCATTTTAATTGAAAAGAAATTAATGGCTCCTGGAAAATCAACCAATGTATAATTATACAACATTGTGACACTTTTGAAGTCAGAAGAGAGCCTATGGCATATTATATTTAGGCAAAATGCATTAAAAGGTAAACAAAAATGTATAGGTGTTAAGCATTTTCTATGCTAGGTTTATATTAAAACATGGCAGTCTGCACTAGCATGTCATGAGCTACAGTATAAAAACAGTTAGTCCTACTTATCAGATGATAATTTGAGTTTACATCTACAGGCCTTATGGGTAATAAATGAGCTGGTGAGGTAAATTTTTAGAAAGAGATCTGTATTCTTCTCTTTTAGACATTTTAACCCTGTTATAGTCTGAACTTGTCTTAAAGGTCAAAATGACCTTACTTCACTAAATCCCTAAAATAAAGCAGTTTAATTGAATTATAATCTCCAAAATCTATTTTACATGAAGAAGCATTTTGTAATGTATTACAAACTTTGTGAAAATCAAGGTTTTCACTGCATTTACATGGACAACACATTAAACAATGATCAGCTGACCTGTCAATTGTTTTCTTTGACAAAAATACGGGTTTTATTATTATTATTATTATTATTACTGATAAAGATACTGCAAGTTTCAAGCTGAAATAAAGATAATTAAGGAGGGGGGTTAAATTAACATTTTTTAACTTAAGATAACAAAAGGGTTAACAACTGCAGTTTTTGAAGCATTTGCTAAAATATGACCACAGCCACGACTTATTTATCTCCTGATAAGTGTCTTATTCTCTATTTTAGGCCTATAGCTCACAGGGTGAAGTCTAAGAAAGGCTCAAACACCTCACTGACCACAGTGTCGCGTGAGGATATAAAAGCCCCACACGCAGGATAGCAGAGTGAAGTAAAAACAGAAAGAAAAAAAACGCAAAGAGGGGAAAAACACAGCGGGGCACTGCTAATGACTGCCTGATACCTTTGGCTTTCATCCTGCACTGTTGTTCAGAAGAAAAAAAAGTTTCTTTCTCTCCTTTTTTCCGCCCTTTTAAGCGACGGAGTCGGACAGAGCTGCTCTTTTCCGACTGAAACAGCTGGGAAACTTTTCCCGTGCTCGAGGACGGAATCCGCTCGCGCGTCCCGTTCTGACCGGAACGTTCACGTTACGTACAGCATTACGTCTCCCCCAGCGTTCTGGAACATTCTGACAGGAACATTCCACACATAAATAAAACATTACTTACGGAACAATGTCATCTACTCGACGTTCTGGCAGAGATTCTACATCTCTGCAATATTTTTTACAGAATTATTACATCTCAGCCTTCTGTAACATTCTGACAGGAACATACATATGTATACAATATTAATTACAGAATTATTACATCTCATCCACGTTCTTGAACGATATGACAGGAACAGTCTACACCTCTATAAAATTATTTGCAGTCTCCTCATCGTTGTGGAACGCTCTGACAGAAACATAAACCGGTTATTATTTGTATAATTTTTACATGTCCTCCACGTTCTGGAACATTCTGACAGAAAGGCTCTAATTATATTAGTGTTTAATTAGTGTTTAAATAGTAATTATCACAGCCCCTCACGTTCTGACAAAAAGATATGCATATTATTTACAGAATATTACATTCTCCTCAGCGTCCTGGAACGTTCTGACGGAAATATTCTACATATACATATTATTTACATAATTACTACGTCATCTTCACGCTCTGCCAATAAAGATTCTAGTATGCATATTATTTTATCTCCTCGGCATTCTGGAACGGTCCGGCACCAACTTTCTACACGTTATTATTTGCAGAATTATTTTGTCCCCTAAGCGTTCTGGAACGTTCTGAGTGGAACATTGGACAATCGAAACATTCTACACACAAATGCGCCATTTCTCTAAATTTACTAACGAGGCCTAAAAGTGTGCCAGGTCATTTGTGAAATTTTCCTCTCTGACCGCATATAAATCAGCATAAAATAAATCCAGGCCTGTATAATGACCTCCATATTTCACAACAATATTTTGGATATAGCATTTATTTCTCGTTCTCTAACCAAGTTAAACCTCACAGCCGGTCTTGGCACCATCACGACAGGCTCGGCACTGCTCGGCCTATTCACAACAGCTTTCTATTTCACCACTGCCTCAACATTTTCAAGCTAAAATGAAAAAGCATGATTTTAAATTATTTTTAAATTATAAAGGACAAAAGTCTAAAATTTACTTAAAAAGGTCCAATCATGCAAGATATCATTTTCCCAGTCATGAAACAGCCCACAACCTGCTCAAGATAATAAAATGTGAGCTCAGGCTGTAACCCTGATAATTAGGCCTATAAACAGATTTATGTGTTCAAGTCTGAAACGTTTAGCCTGTCATATTTAGCCAACTGGAGGAATATTATTTTTTTATTTTAGGCTGTTGAACTTCATTAGACACGTTTACCTTCCACTTACAGTGAGTACAATGAACAATAGAGACAGAAAAATAGCCTTATGGCCTGAAAATCAGATTTATTTTATAAAATGTGAATGTTTTGGACATGAAGGCCTTGTGGGGAAAATGCTTATCTTAGACTTTGGAAAAAAACAAGGTTTATTTTTCAGAGATCGCTACAGTGCATATCAGCTAAAATTTAACAGAATATAATTTATAATGCACATTTTCAGCTTAATTTTAGGCTTAATTCAAGCTAGTTTGGGACTGGTTTCAAAAACCTCTAGTGTTTTTTTCCCCATCAAAGAAAAGATGAACTGCTTTTACATTTACCCACAACAGCTTTACATATGTATAATTTACAGATTTTGTTAAAAATAAACTATTACAATCACTCAGTAACTTAAACTTTATATAAAATAGCTGCTAACCCAGAAACTTAGACCTGGATTGACTGTGGGTGTGTCTCAAATCAAGCAACATGCTCCCTATATTTGATATATTGACCCAGCAAATACTCTGTAAAAATTAAATAAGAATACTTAAAATGTTAGAAACCAGGTTGGATTTTAAGTTTTGAATTAATTAAGCTTAAATAGTCAGTCAAGATAACAATATCTGTGTTTTAATGGTCTATTTTAAATTTGCTACCTGGTTCCCAGCTATTTAAAAAAAACTTTTGCAGTCTTGTGCACAGCAAAGTTTGTCCTGGACATCTCATCATTTAAGATGTTTCCCAAAATAAGCAAACCAACCAGCAACAGAAAACTAAAGCAAGATAGTGCCTGTATTTCAAAAATTTCACTCTAAGGTCAAAATGCTTTTAAATACTGAAATACATAATTAATTTAACTCGTTGTTTGCTGCTCTGTTGTTTAATATGTTGTTAGCAGTTAGCATTAGGTGATACATGTACATCATATACACAGAAGAATTTATAGTTTTCTGCACATTTAGCACCATTTGTGAGTTTAATGGGAACCCCAATTTACAAATTCACTATAGGGAACTTCCAAGTTAAAATATAAACAAGATCATTACAAGCAGCCAAACTTTTATTAAAGCAACAGCTAAAGATCAGCTGGTCCTACTAATTTTGGTTTATGACACATTTACATTTAGTAGATCAGTGTGAACTGGTGATAGATATGGATCATGTTACAGGAGCTACAGTTCAATATATTATGGCACTGTAAGCAAGATGATATATCGCAATTACTAAAATTTATTTTAGGAAATCTAGCATAAAAATACACCATTATATGCATAAAATCTGAATAAAATTTAACTATGCATCAATCTTTGCATCTAAACTAATTATAAAAGTTCAGCACTGTGCTTTTAAGAATCAATACAGAATCACAAAACATGATGTTGTAATGTCTATCAGTATTTTACATCCCTACATGTACTGTTGAAACTGATAACTCTACATTTTGAGACCCATTTAATTCAGAATTTTTTAAGAAAAAATCCAACATTTTTTAATCTAATCCCTAACCTACCTACGTCATGTTGATAATCATTTACAATGATTTGGGCACATTTCTCTGTACTTACTGATTATAAATACAGAACATTTATAGAGGTGAGTGGACACTTGGTACATCATGTTCCCACTGGGTTGTGTTTATGTGGTTTTCTAAGTAGGGATGTTCATCTACATCACTGAGGCCAATATGATACACACTGTACTGTCAGTAATCTGATACATTAAAGATATATATGAAGCAACTACTGATACCATATGATTTAGACCTATTGTGATTCAACAATTTTCTTCAGAACGATACAACACAATGCAAAACCATATGATACCACAGTTCAATATGCTACAGATTTGTAGAAATTCAGTAATTTGTAGTAATTCCTCCATGATAATCTGGACAATGACATGCTCCAATTCTCTTAGCCAAGAGACTTGACAAGAATTGACCACAGATTACAGTGGAGATTGAGCTTGAGAAAGGATGTTGAGAGAGGATTCAGTCTAAATATAACATTGTTGGTCACATTTTGAAGTAGATTTCAACTAATAATTACATATAAATCAATCGGATTTGAAGCAAAGATCAGAAATGATACATCCCAAATAGAAATTGTATCCAGTCATCAATTGTGAAAGGCTGATTAGAATCTATTTTAAGAGTGCACTAATAATATAGACTGTAAAAAATATAGTAATGATACTTAAAAAAGTTTGCAGCCAGGTTGTATTAATTGTAATTAAGCTTAAAATATTCAGTTAAGATAACGATTTCTCTGTTTTTAGTCTCCATTTTAAATTTAAAATTGTACATTTTAAATGCAACCTGGTTACTACCTATTTAAAACAACCTTGTTGTATTTGTACAGTGCCATTCTTGTGCCATTCTGAACATCTCATCTTTTAAGAATCAAAGATGTATCCCATAATACAAAGCAAAAGCAAACCAACCAACAAAGAACTAAAACAAGAGAGAAGCTTTATTTCTAAAATCTCAATTGAAGGTCAAAATGCTTTTAAATGCTGAAATGCACAATTAGTTTAACCCTTTGTTTGCTGCTCTGTTGCATGATATGTTGTTAGCACTTAGCATTAGGTGATACATATACATCATATACACAGATGAATTTATTGTCAGTCATCACATTGTGAAACTTTGATGCAATTTCTGTTTCTAAGTAGAGGGAAACTACCACACCAATAGACCATATGTGACAGACTGGGCAGAAAGCTTGTTGGAGAATTGCTTTAACACATAGAAAAGGCCTATAGGTTCATACTTTATTTTAATTCACTCACAGACACTATCTGTGCGCTACACAGTATGATATATTAACAAGTTCTTTATTTGTATTTGGAAAGACTTGTAAAGGCTTCTCCTGTTTCAGGTGCTATTATTAGGCCCCGATTAGACACGACTGTAGTCTATTTGATAGCATGAAATAGAAAGTGTGCATGAGGGTTTTATGGACAGAGGAGGCCAAGGCGGCTGATCTGAAGGATCACACGCACACACACACACACACACACACACACACACACACACACACACACACACACACACACACACACACACACACACACACACACACGGCTTCACACAAGATCGCTGTGCTGACTGATGAAGTGTAAACTGGAAAAAATGCATGTTGTGACTCCACAAGCGCAGTGTGCAATCTTATGCAGTGACTGAGGACAAGTTTTAAGAGCTCCAAGGCGCCATAATGTTTTAAATATAAAGCAACATTTTGCTGCATGCGTGTGGGAGAAAGAGAGAAAATCACAGGCCATTACTCTCACTCACACACACACACACACACACACACACGCACACACACGCACACACACACACACACAGGGTTATGCAAATGCAGGCCTAAATCACAATAAACACCTACAAAAATCTTAAGTCTAAATTTCTAGTTGCATTTCTGTAAGATTATCAGTATTTATAATATAAAATTTGATACATTTTAACTGGTTTAGTTAACTGGTAAGTAGTTTTATTAAATTCCCTCACAATATTGGCAGATAATTCTTAAATGCAAATGCTTTAAACCAGCAAAATTATCTTCCAAATATAATGAATTCATTTAACTCAATTAAATTACCTTAAACAAGCCAAAAATATGTGACTATAGGTTAAATTCAAAGATTACAATATTCTCAAAGTGAGAAATAACAGATTTTTACACTAGATTTAAGATGTTTTTTTTTATTTATAAAGCATTCAGTTGTATTGAAACAGTTGTGATGTAAAAACCACATATTCTATATAGTTTATTTTGATCACATCTTTTTACTTGTTGAAGAGATGAAAACAGAGGTCATTTACATATGCAGATCTTAATAAGTCCACTTAACAGAATAACCAAAAAGCTGATTGGCTCTTTTTCTTGAAGGATGTGACTTTCTAAGCAAATAGATGCCATGTTGAGTGTTACAAGCATTCCTGCTTACTTCATTTATAACATCTCTGGTTCACCACGACTCCAACTTTTTAGTTTAGCCAAAAGCCTCGCTGGTAGTTTTGTATTCTAACACAAGGACTCTTCATCACAGTGATTGTGCTCCCGGTTTTGGAGTTTGATTTCTCAATCACAGGGTGCCACTCAGACTACTTAAACTTCATTTATTTTATATTTTTAACAGCACATTTTCATCTTCATTTTTTGTTGCTAACTATCTAGGCATTCATCCATTACCAGGAGACATCAGGAGATTTTGAGTTCCCTGGTGATGGTACATCTGTCCATAACTGGGAGCCCATGGTGTAGGACATGGCTAGTGGCACTATATGAAAAAAGCCACAGCTCATGAGGAAGTTCAGTAAAAATCTCTCTTATTATATTTACCTAACTCAGATGTAGGGTTAGAAATTGCGAGTTATGAGAACTTGTGACTAAGCTAAGAAATTTGAGTTGGGTGAACTATTGTTATGAGAGTGTAGGAGGTTTTAAGTTGGACTGACTTAATTTTTTACAGCGACAAACAAAAGTAACACAGTAACAAAAACAAGTCAGTTAAAAGCATAGAAAGAGTTTAGAAATTGATCAGTTATCAATGTTGTGTCATTTGTACATAAAATCATTCAAACATTGTTATAATGTTCAAAGGCAGAATATAGGCTATTTAACTACGCACTGAAAATGAATAAATACTAAAAACACAAATTTGGGCAATACAATGACCCTTTAGAGAGCCTCCTGGAATCCTTTGGCGAAGGGAGATTCTCTGAGGAACCAAAACCTTGCTTGATGAAATCCAGTGGTACGTTCAGTAAACCCTTCATATAAGAAGGTTTATTGAGGCACCTAAAAGGTATTTTTAATTAGAGATGAGCCAATATGGAATTTTTGGTCCGATATGGTACCTAATAATTAACAACAGTCATACTAATATCACACCAATCATTTAAACAAAGTCTTTTAATGTAAATGTAACGTAAAATTCACATTATGGCATTATTCACTGAGACATATTCTAATGGCAACTGGAGGATGTAGAAAGGTACAGATGAAGTAAATTCCCACTGTACTAGTGCATCTCCAAAAATGTAAATGTTGTGAAACGTTCAGAAGTTCATTAGTGTTTGTAATTCAAAGATAAACTGTCATATATTTTATATTTTTTACATGTAAAGTGACATATTTCCAGACATTTTGTGTTTTAATGTTGATACTGTTTGAATAGTAAAAGTCATACTGATTAACATTAAAACTACTTTGAACTTTATTTGTAATGAATATAAATAAGACCGTTTTGAATTAAATTATGAACAACAATTAACTATTTTAATAATTTAATTGATGCAGCATCGTGCAAGCTAAAAATAGGACACAACAATATTATTGGGAATTATCAGCAATCATATAAATTATTTTTCTATCAATATTAAGGGTTATTATAACAACACAGGATAAAAATCGAACGTGCTACGACGTAGTTAATTTAATAATTTTATCAATTAACAACAAGTATTAAATTAAGTTT